>PVLC010015506.1:0-37166 GCA_004027655.1 Graphiurus murinus | reverse complement strand
GGTACTGGGGATTGAACTCAGGGGCGCTCTACCTCCAAGCTACACCCCCAGCCCTATTTTTTTATTCTTTATTTTGAAACCGGGTCTCGCTAAGTTGCGGAGTGCCTCACTAGGTACCTGAGGCTGGCCACGAACCCGGATCCTCCGGTCTCAGCCTCCCGAATGCTGGGATTACAAGCGTGCGCCACCACGCCCGGCAGTGTTTTACTTCTTAAACTCTACTAACAGAACAGCTCTTCAAAAGTAGCCTTTTACCAAGGGTCTAGAACCTACACTTTAGGGTTAGCTGTCAGATGCCTGAAAATGTCCACAGTATGATTTCATTTTTCCAGCCTCAAAGAAACAGATCTAGGCCCAACCTTGTAAAGCAAAACCTTGTCTGCATTTTGAAGATATCAGTGACCAAATGTGGGAAAATGTGAGGCCCAGAGGCAGGTACAGGAAGTAGAAGGCTAGGTCCCAACCACTTGCTACTTATGTTTGGGTACATTTCAAAGAAATACCAGATTCTTTTATTGATAGAATTTATGGCATGATTTAGTTTCATCAGAAAGTAACATGTTCTTCATGAATGTATTAATCCAAATAAGGTAATTCTGTCTTCATTTACAACCATCTGTTGAAAATGAATTTTTATGAGTTGTCTTCTCAAAGCAGAGAGAAAACAGATGTACATTTAACCCCAAACCACACAATTGTTCAACCTATTCTAAAGCTTGATAAGATGTCATATACACAAATTAAAAATAAATCTGTCTACCTTGTGCTTTTATAGTTTAATATTTCATGCAGAACTGAGGTCTATAAATAAAATTGTTTAACTTTCAAACCTGATACAGCCCCAAGGCACCCTCGTTTCTACATACTTACATCATCACTGAATTTTTTATTTTTAACACTTTAAAAGAATTAAAATTGATTTGTGCTGACTGAAAATGTCAGTTTATTGCCCTGAGATGACAGTGGACACAAGGTTCCATAGAAGAGAAACAGAATTGGCAGAAGGAGAGGCTTGCTGACCTTTCTAAGCAATGGCTTAGAGCAATCCATAACATAGGTAGGTTACAACTTTTAGACTGAAGACTTCCAGCTACTTTACACAAGCTTAGCTGTAGCAAGAGTTGTTAGCTTCTTTCCCACTAGTTGTGAGACACTAGAAGGTTCTTCTGCAGGAGTGTATAGAAAAGTCTCTTTTCAAGCAGAACTATGATTACAAGAGGATGGGGGGTGGGGGGGTATGGAGGTAAGCTGGATAATGGGTTACACACTAAAATTAGAAAGGAAGAATAAGTTCTAGTGTTCTACAGCAAGGTAGGATGACCACAGTTTAAAATAACTTAATATATATTTTATAGAGAACCAGAAGAGAGGCATTTGAAGGCTCTCAAAAAAGAAACAACAAATGTTCAAGGAGCTGGAAACCCTAATTACCCTGATTTATTACACCGTATACATGTGTTGAAATATTACACTGCACCCTATAAGTATATACAACTGTTACATGTTGGTTAGAAATACTGTAAAGATACAAAGCCACATCTTTCCCTAAATGTTAATAGAACCAGTAGGTTTCTCCTCTCTGAACTGTTGTATTCTCTTTGCTCTAACAGCCTGTGCGTGCCTTCAGAGCAAGGCTGGATATTACAGTGCCTTGCTTCCCACAGTGTCCAGCAAATGCTTAGAGCCCATGAAATGCTCGTCAATGGTGAGGCAGAGAATGATTAAATACTGTCTTAAAGTTCCTTCCAAAACACTGGGCAGAAAGTCAAAGGACCTGCTTGCAAGCTTTGGTTTGACTGTTTTCTTAGTCATGTACACATCTCTTTGTGAATTTCAGTTCTCTTACCTTTAAAATTGATTCTTCCAGTCTCTAACATGCATGAATTATCAAAATCCTGTGATATAGAAGGAAATAAGACAAATCACAACAAGAGATATTAAGAAGGAACCCTATAGCAAGTCGATCTAGAAATCCTTAATACATATAAAAACCCAAGGTTATTGCCAGCTTATTATTTTTCCTTCATAAGAACTTCCTAAACAATGTTTGCTTCAATGGAGGGTCCAAGTATCTTTTCTTTCTTTTTTTTATTTTTTATTTTATTTATTTTTGTGTGTATGTGTGTGATACTGGCAATGGAACCCAGGGGCATTCTATCTCTGAGCTACATCCCCAGCCCTTTTTTATTCCTTATCTTTGAAACAGGGTCTCACAAAGTTGCAGAGGGCCTCACTAAGTAGCTAAGGCTGGCTTCGAACCTGCAATCCTCCTGTCTCAGTTTTCCAAGTACTAGGATTACAATCATGCCCCATCATGCCCGGCTTCCAAGTATATTTTCAATGTATCTATAAATTCATTTATAATTGACTCCAAATTGCAATTATCATATATGCCATTTTATTCCATAAAACCTCGTGTATGGGAGAGGGAGTGCTGGGAATTGGACTCAGAAGCATTCTACCAACCCTATTTTATTTTTTATTTGGAAATAGGGACTCACTCTCAGTTGATGAAGCTGGCTTCAACCCTGTTATCCTCCTGTTTCAGCTTCCCAAGTAGTGGGATTACCACCATGCCCAGCCATAAAACTTCTTTATGTGAGCCTATAACTAGAAATTATATCCCAACCTGTAACATCAAGAAATGCAACAGAGGGTGAACCATAGGACCCCTTCATGGTTAATTAGCTAGCTAATAGAATTTTTAGTGTTACAGAAATTAGTGTCACCACTAATTTTAGAATGTGAGAATGTTGAACTCTAAGACTACTTTTTACCTTTAGGAGCTACTTAATCTCTCTGAGGTTCAAACTCCTCAGCCTTTCATGGGAAGAGATAGCATCTTTGGGTGATGGGATTATTCCTGTCCATGTCAGGGCTGGGCTGGGGTTACTAATACCCTTAAGTTTTACATGTGGACATATATTGTCATGCTCTGCACAAAAATTTAAAGAAAGAATATTAATAGAATGAAAATGGAACCAATATCTTTACTCTTTCCATTACCCAAATCCTGAAAGTGGTTGTTTTGTTTTGTTTGCTTTGATACTGAGTGACTATAGTTTAGGTGACTGCAAATTTTGAAGTGGGAAGAGAGATTTTTTTTAAAAATTGAAAAATAGTTGTCAAAAAATTCAAATTGCCCTTCATGGTCACAGCAGGCCTCCCCAGTGGCAATACACAAAGACACATTAACTCAGGAATTATTGTTGAAAAGTCACTACCCCACCACAAATATTTGTTCCTTATGAAATTACTTAGTGTTTTCCATTTGTTGCAGGAGTTTCAAAAAGCACATGGCTGTGGCCACCAGCAAGTGAGTCTGCTTTTTGGGTAATGGTATGTGTTGCAGCGTTTAACTCATAAAAAAATTACCCCTTAATTATCTATATTTGTATTGTTCACGCTGCAAATTTTCTGTAGCAAACTTTAAAACCGAAAATGGCTTTCTTTTGTCACTCCCCTACAATGTGGAGCTATTTCTCTCTACCCACACACATTCTTGAGTGTGTATTTTGGAGTGAAAACCTATTTATTATTATCCTAAGCAAAACTAAGTTATGATGGTAAATCTGCTGCCAGAACATAGTCAGAACATCTTCCAAAGGCAAATATAAATGATTTGAGGCAGCCGTTTTTACCTACTGCTCCTCTCCTCTCCAGAAGAGTAATCTGTCCATCTGGTTCAGAGGTCTTTTCCTTTAGTTTGCCCTCTTTTCTGCTGCTTGAATTGTGTACTCAGTTTAGTCAAGTTAGTATAGTGATGATCTCAAACAAAGTGGGTTGAATAGAGAACATACTTTAAAAATAGAGATTCTCAGGTCCTTCTCCCAGACATGCTATTTACCAAATCCTGGGAACATATATTTTAATGTGTACTGCAGGTACTCCTTTGGCACCTTTGAAAAACAGTGTTCTCAGGCAGATCCACAGGGATGCACCCTTAAATCCCTACATGTGATTTTTCTGTGGGACTCTGTCTTAGCCCTGGGTCTCTTCAGAGAGCTTTTAGTGTCTGTATCCTGACAGTGAAGACCTTTCATCTCAAAGCTCAAGTAATTCAAGTGCACTTTCTTTATTTTGGACCTTATTTTAGTCCTGGACATAAATATTGCAAGACCATCAAGTTTCCCAAATTAAGATAAACAGACCCATAAAGAACACTTTTAAATGTAACCTACTTACAGGTACCAGGGTATTTTTGTAAACCTATTTACCTACTTCAGCTTCCCTTTTTGAAAAGTGTGTTGCTTACAAAACTCAGCTGGGATAATTTACTCCTCTAAGTATTCAGGCAGATTTTCATACCAATTACGATAATTATCAGCACAATTTAAACAGATTTCTTAATTATAGCTACAAATATCTTTCTGAGAGAAAACAAGTACCAGAGTTTTAACAAAAGAATTTTTTTTCTGTAAATAGTAGGTAAGCACTAATTTCCATGCCTTGCATCAGTGGATAAAAAGTATTTCTTCCAGAAGCCATGTGCAGGTCACTAAAATGTATCCTTCATATGACCTCATTCCTAATATATATATATATATATATATGCATCTCACCCCACACATACCAATTTGAGCACATCTTTGACTATCTCATCAATAAAAAATTATGAAGTTGACAAGCAGGGTGGCACACACCTGTAATCTCAGTACCTGGGAGTCTGAGACAGGAGGATCACAGGTTTGAGGCCAGCCTCAATAACTTAGTGAGGCCCTCCTCAACTTAGTGAAACCCTGTTTCAGAATAAAAATAAGGCTGTGAGTGTAGCTCAAAGGTAAAATGTCCCTGGCTTCAATTCCAAATTTTATCAGCCTCCCAAAAAAAGAAGTATAAAGTTGTTTGGATCTTTCATGCTCAGCCTGACGTGCCTTACTTTATTCCTTGTTAAGGGTAAATTTGCCCAAGAAGCAAGGAAGACTGATGCTTGACATGCTGTGACTTGGTGACTGTGACTCCCTGCTTCTGTAGACTCACAGTGCTCATTCATTCATGTCTGGCATTGATTCTCATGGGGGAAACGGTGGGCTTCAGCAATGTTTCAGTGAGGTGTTTAGATGGGTTAAGTTCAGCAAAAGGCCAGAATCCCCGCAAGCACAGACCAAGAGATCTATGTTCTGAGATATGCCAACTACACAGGGAAGATGTGATGCATAATTCATCATCATTCTGTTTTTGGAAAGCCAAAATACATTTTCCCATGAACTTTCCCCTTTTGGTTAGAAATCTAAGTGTACATCAAGCAAAATGTAATCATACAACTCAACTCTGTCAAATGTAATCTTTGGGGGAGTTATTTGAATAATAGCATCTGATTTAATTAGCACTTCTGAGCATCCACAGGGTGCCTGGAAAGCATGAGACAGGTGTGCAGAACACAGAAAGGACACTGCCCTGTGAAGGAATGCCAAGTCAACAGAGACTGGCAGCTCTACCAATGCCAAGGTTGATAACTGAAATCAATGTATAAAGAAAACGTTTAAGATTTCTTAAAACAATGGTGAAAGCGGGACGGAATCAACATATTACTCGTACTGTGCAGAGGAGGAATGACAGCCTGAAGTGTTGCAATCAGCACAATATGATGAAAAAGAGGTAATAGAATGCAAGTACCCCAACTTGCTCCTAAGCCAACAAGGGGCTTCTGCATGTTACATGACCCCTCTCCCTTTTATTCTGCAATCTTCCGTGCGTCTGTGTTTAGTCCAACGTGGCAAATAATGGAAAGACTTCAGATCTGGAGTAGCAGTGGATCTAACTCACTTGTTAGATCGACATGCATGAAACTGCAACATTTATGAAACTACTAAGATGTTGTAATTTCATGGGATAACAGAGGAGTCTCAAGCTCCAAAATGAGAAGTCAAGAGAAGTAAAATCTATGGTGAAACATGGCACATGTGCGTGGTGAGCACTTGCTTTCATGAGGGTATGAGGACACAGGACTGCCAGATTGTCTTCTTTTTCAGGGAAGCCAGTAGTCAAAAATTTTAATGAAATTTCGTTTTTCAATGGAAGCATCTAATTCAAATGATTTACTACATTGCAAGAGCCAAATAATACATATTTACGGGCTGTGTTTAAACTGAGCTGCCAATTGCAATTTCTAAGTAGAGCACATCTGGGCTAAGAAAACATAAGGAATGAGGCCAGATGAGAAACAATTGTGTTTCAGAAGGAAAAAGTGTTACTTCCTTTTAACATAAAAATGTGTATCACTCAGATTTTTTTTACAATTCAGAACTTGTAAGCTTAAATTAGTAGAAAACTAGTAGCAGTTTAATTTGATAACTAGACACTAATACTGAATTTATGCAAAACTCTGAGATAAGTGTTGTCAGAGATACAAAGATGAGTATAACATTATCATTGCCCTTGAGAAGCTTAATCTTTAGTGCAGAAGATAGGAAATAAACAGAAATATTGAGAATACAGGAAGAATATGATGTGTCATTAGAAGGTTGGTATAAGGTTTCAAAAAAGGTAGAACTTATATTTGAATTAAAAGCACGAAAAATTTCCTGGAAGAGTGATGAACTAGGAGATGATACAGACCAGATGGTTCAACAGATATCTGTTTAACACTCCCAGTCACAATCTGGGCATCTTGGATACAGTAGAGAATAAGGCACAATCACTGACCCCCTAGGGCCCCCCACTTTAGGATAAAGGGACCACATGTAAGAAAGCAAACAAAAGCCAGGTGTGGTGGCACAAGCTTGTAATTCCAGTACTTGGGAGGCTGAGACAGGAGGATCACAGGTTTGAAGCCAGCCTCAGCAAATTAGTGAGACTTGCAGCAACTTAGCAAGACCCTGTTTCCAAATAAAAAAGTAAAATAGGTCTAGAGGTATAGCCTGGAGGTAGAAAGACCCTGGGTTCTATTCCCAGTACCACACATACAAAGAAAACAAACAAAAAAGAGTATTTTTAACTACTGAAATGTGCACTAAAAGTCCTAACCAGAGCAATCAGACAAAAGGAAGAAATAGAAAAAATAAAAAGCATCTGAGCATCTGAATTGTAAAATAGGAAATAGAACTGTGACTGTTTACAGATGACATGATTTTACATATAGATAATCTCAAAAACTCCTCCAAAATACTATTAGAATAAACAAACTCAGAAAACTTGTAAGATATAAAAATCAATATATAATAGTCAATAGAAACCAAGCGTGGTGGTATATACCTATAATCTTAGTACTTGGGAACCTGAGATAGGAGGATCGTAGGTTCAAAGCAAGCATCAGCAACTTAACAAGGCTTCCAGTAACTTAGCAAAGCCCTCAGCAATTTGGTGGACACTAAATAAAATAAGGCTAGGGGTTTAGCACAGAGGAAGAATGCCCCTGGTTTCAATTTCCAGTATTACCGCCCCCCCAGGGAAAAAAAAACCAGTTATAGCATTCTATATGCCAATAGGCAATGATCTAAATTGGAAATCAGGAAAGCAATACCTACAAAAAATAATAAAACACCCAGGAATAAATTTAACCAAAGAGATGAAAGATGTCTAAAATAATAATTACAAAACAATGTTGAAAGTACAAAACCAACCACCCCTCCCCCCAAAAAGGAAAGATACCTCATATTTATGGACTGGAAAAACCAATATTGTTAAAATGTCCATTATACCTAAAGTGATCTATAGATTCAATATGCTTTTTATTGAAATGCCAATTGACACTCCTCACAGAGGAATGTGGTTGGTGGGGGTTGAGGCAAACTTCCTGCCTGGGGGTGCATGGCATGTGTGCACACATATGTGCTCACATACATGTACATGTGAAGAAACTGAACAGCTGTAATTATTTTGTGTGTGTGTGATACTGGGGATTGAACTCAAGGGCATTCTACCCCCCCAGCCCTATTTTCTATATTTTTTTAACAGGGTCTCACTAAGTTGCTGAGGCTAGCCACAAACCTGCCCTCCTATCTCAGCTTCCCAAGAACTAGGATTACAGGCAGGCATCACCATGCCCAGCTAAACAGCTGTAATATTTAGCGGTATATTTTCATTAGAGTCTTCTTTATGTTTGTCTATTTAAATCTTAAAAGATATAGAGCTATCTCTATCAATTTTGAAGAATTATTTTGTGATTAGTAATTATGACTGAGTCCATTTTGTGATGTTGTAATAGAATACCTAGACTGAGTAATTTATAAAGAACAGACATTATTTCTCACAGTTCTAGAGACTAGGAAGTCCAAGACCAAGGCATTGGCATGCTGCATTATAACATTGCAAAAGGGCAAAGAAGACAAGGGCGGGTGCGGAGCTAGACTTACCCTTTTATAATTTTGCTACCCATCCATGGGACAATCCTCACCGCCTCTTAAAAGCCCATCCCTTAGTGTACTTACATTTCAACATGAGTTTGGGAGGAGACAAACTCAAACTACAGCAAACAAGTTGTTAAATTTCACAAGCATCCTCTTCATTGTTGAGCCCCAAATGCTTTCATTGAAAAAAAAAAATCACAGAAACAAATAGAATGTCATACATTATACTTGAGGTAGTAGAGTGCAAGGGGAACCACATCTCAAAAGTACAAAAGCACAGATACCTTCTTCAGCAGCAAACCACTAAAGTGGTAACAAACATTCAGTGTATATCCTGGCATTCACTAGAGATGGTCAGTCTTAAAAGTTTCCTTTCTACTTCTAGCAAGTCCATGAAAACAAGAATCTCATATCCAATGTGTGCAGGATAAAGTATGTTTTCCAACTTCAAGTAGACTGATACTCTTTTTACTCATGAGACAATGGTGTAGATACACTTCAGTATTCATAAGCTTACAATTCAATGCTGCTACCCCCTGGCCCACTAAAGCAATTCACCAATATAAGATTCATACCAACAAAGTGAGTGCATCCCCTGGAGTGATATTCCAATGAACCTATAAACTGTGCATCATCCTGAATAGAAAAAAAAAAAACATTTTCCTGAAGTGTGTCTTTGGGAACACTTATCTCAAAGATGCATCACAGAAACATACCATTTAGAGTGGTCAATTAAATCTGGGTAATTCTAATTTTAAATCAGCCTCCTGGATACTTACAATGCGTATTTTAGTCTGTTGAGGTTCTGAGAGGCCTTACAATTGAGAAAACTGTTTAACTCATCAATTCTTAAATTTATTTAAACTGATTTCTTTTGGTAGTCACAGATAAAACTCCATGGCTGTCATGTGAAAGAAGTATATTGCCATGGATGATGCTATTGTATTATTTAGTTGCACATAATTTAGGTATATACATAACTTAGGTACATAACTGTATATACAGTAGCAACAGAGGCTAAACCAGGACAAAGCAGCCCTGCCAGCATGGGACAAAACAGGACAGGGTCAGAGTGACACAAGTCAATTTTTCTTTCCTGCTCACAGTGTCTTCTCTGCAAGAGCACAGCTCATCTCACATTCTTCCCACCTTGATTCTCAGGGTGTTGTTCCTCTGTGTGCATAAATCAGCCCCTTCGGCTAATTCCTCAGTGCCTGTGAGCCTTCCATTTTTTCTCAGCTTAAGCTCCCACAGACTGCAGTGATGTTTCTTGCATCTGCTAATACCCAAACCAGTAGTTATGGTGCCTTAATGTGTTAGCTTCCATCCCTGTGACAAAATACCTGAGAAAACCAACTTAAGAAGAGGAAATATTTATTTTGGTTCACAGTTCCAGAGGTTTTGGTCCATGGGCACTCAGTTCTGCTCTTTCTGGGCCAGGGGTGAGGCAGAGCATTAAGGCAGGAAGTATATGGCAGAGCCAAGCTTCTTACCTCACGGTGGACAAGAAGCAAAGGAAAAGAGCTCACTTTTATAACAACCTCCTCCCAACCCATTAAGCCATGAACCCATCAATGGATTCATCCCTTCATGAGGTCAGAGCCCTCATGGTCCAACTCCCTCCCAAAGCCCCCACCTCTGAGCACTACTGCATTGAGATGAAGCCTGCAATACATGAACTTTGAGGGACATTTAAGATCCAAAATATAATATTGAAATGCTGCTGCTGCCAGCAAACTAACAAACTGTCTCTACCAATGATGCCCAAGATGGCCATATCAAGGAATTGTCCACATCAAGGGCACAGCTGCCAGTCACTACCCAGACCACGATGACACCTCTGTCCTTCACTGTCACCCAGAAATAACTCAGCACCTACAAAGCCTCAGGGTCCCGTCTCCTCTCATGCCTGCACCTTCCTCCCAGGCCTCAGTGTGATGCTGAGGCAGGGCCAGAGGTCACTCTGAGTGACAGACACAGGCTGGCTTCACGATCAGTATGTGCCCGTCACACTTCCTTGGAATGCTGCAGTAGTCTGTGAGACGTATCCAACATATTAGACAGAATGATGCTCATCCATATTTTTATTAGTCACTTTTGGAAGGAACACTGTGAACTTATCCTACAAATGCAAATGAAGATGCTTATATGAACTTATCTGAAAAAAATTTCTGCTTCTTTCTTTGGCAAGATGAGCAAAGACCACAGAAAAAAACATTGTTTTCTGGTATATATAAAAAAAACATTGTTTTCTGGTATATATAAAAGTATGAGTGCTTTTAAGGATCCTAGTTGAACTAGGTAAATGGGTTGAGATTCTCATCAACTCTACTCAAACCTGGTCCTCCAAACAGTACTTCCTAGCTCAAGAAGCCCTCAACAATATGGCCTTACTCCAGTTGCAGCCTTATTTCTCTCTGCTATAGAGACACTGTGCATTTAAGCATTGAACAGTAATTATCCCCCACACCATGGTAATCAGGCACTGGACTGGGACCTGGAGCTAGATGTGAACAAGACACAGTTCTTGATCTCAAACAGCTGTTATAAAATGCTCTGTCCTGCTATCTGAGTTTCTTTGGGTCTCACGAGCATACCATGTTTCATTCTCCCCCTCAGTCTTTATCCATTCTCTTTCCTTAGCATGCAATTTCCCTTGTCATCATGATTTAAACACTTATTATATAAGATGTAGCTGGGGTTGCCAGATAAAAAACAGGATACTCAGTTAAATTTGAATTTCAGACAAAGATTTTTATATAAACATGTCATAAATACTGCATTCCATTGGTAATACTGCATGAGACATTCTTTCACTAAAAATATATGTGTACATGGGGCCAAGGGTACACCATGCCATGAAGATAAAGATACTCTCCTTCCACTCCAGAAATGTATTGTATATGGGCATCACACAGGTGTTTAATGTTAAGAAAACATTGGGAGAAATAAAACAACCTAGGTTCAAGTAGGGTTCCTCAACATATGAATTCCATTATATTTAGCAAATCATATTATTTGATTATGCTTTTGTTTTCTCGTCTGAAAACCAAGGGTACATGATAAAATGGAACCAGCATCTTTTTTTCAACTACATATTTAGTAACAAAAAGCACTGCTAGCTTGAATCAGCCCATAGTTGGAGTATTTACACCATGGAAATAGAAGAATGTGAAAAATCAGGGTTTTTACTTCTCTCAGGAAAACTGTTTAAGTATTCATTAATACATCACTGATAGGTAATCAAAGTGTTTTCTTACATTTTCTAATGGATTGTTAAAAGAAAAAGTATACATGAGTTTTCACATTATAAAACCTAACAACTTATTTATACATATTTATATAATGAATACATATCAAAATACATGTAATGATAAATATACAGATATTAGGTACTATTATAAGCTAGTTGGAATGGTTAGTCTGTATGTGCTTATCTCTCAGATTTTATTAATAAGCAAAAACATTTAGGAGTAAATATTATGTGAATAACATGCCATTTATAAAATGTTAACTAAACATTATATAAACATTTAACATCAAATAGAATGAAGGTGAGCAAAGAGACTTATTTTCAGTGAAGCATGCAATACTGAGCCTGATAATCCTTCAAGAGCCATACACCCTGTGGGTCAAATTTAAGGAGAGTAATTCCTTATTTCTTCCAGAACAATTTTCTCCAAGTACACTTGTTTTGAAATCCCCAAATTGACACAATAGACTTCTCTGTACAGCTTTAAGTAAACATTCATTTTCATGCACAATTGATAGAATGCTGTAATTACATTTGCAATTGTCTCTGGTCTGATAAGAAAGGAATGCTTCCCCCCTCGCCACTGATGGCAGCTTCTGTGGGCAAGAGCCACAGCCACCCATGGCAGATGCTCACTGGCTGGGAAACCCTATGACACATGCCACCATCTTTTGTGGGGATGGCAGTTACAGTTTGCAGGGTTTGCTTTTGTTGGGGGTTATTACTTAATTAGCTAAACTAACCTACTCTTCATTGAACTTTGATTTGACATGCTTTGAAAAAACATCTGATCCTTTCAAAATCATCTCTGAGTTTTTACTTATTTATATTATTAATTATGCTCTCACTAAATGAAGATCACTAGAGAATTTTAGTATGGTAACTTGCTTTTTCTCAATCCCATATTTCTTAAAGAATAGTCATTAAGTTACAAAAACATGTTTCTTTCATTGGCAGTCATAACTACTGAGATACCTTCTGTACCCCTTTCACCTGTCCTCAGAAATATTTGAGAGTTAACTCTAACCCTATTCAATTCCACAATTTTGAATCTAGATTTGTTATATACTATGTATAAAGATATTGGGAGAATAAAATATAACTATTAAGTACTTATTGTAGTCATGTATTTATGCATAATGTTAAAAGGAAAATAAAATGAATAATGTATCTCTAAAAATATGTTATCTAAGAGATAACATTAAATTAGCAAAGCACAATACAAGACATGAATATTACAGTTTTGCCTAATTTACCCTTATCTTTAAATAGTCTGTATCTAGATGAAGTAAAATGTTTAGTCATTAAAATATTTCTTCTGTCAGTGTCCAAAGGAGATTGGTTCTAGGACCCCTATAGAACCCCAAAATCCATGAATACTCAAGTCCCTTATACAAAATGGCTTAATATTTGCTAAGAGCCTATGTATATCCTCCCATATACATTAAATCATCTCTAAATTAATTATAATACCTAATACCATGTAAATTTT
The DNA here is from genome assembly GCA_004027655.1 of Graphiurus murinus. NCBI lineage: Eukaryota > Metazoa > Chordata > Mammalia > Rodentia > Gliridae > Graphiurus > Graphiurus murinus. The sequence goes on along the minus strand of PVLC010015506.1, from coordinate 24,133 downwards.
AAATAGTTTTTATACTATGTTGCATAGGAAATAATGACAAATATACATATGTTCTTAGCATATACATGTATTTTAAATATTTTCCATTTGTGGTTAGTTGAACTCATAATTGGATGTAATGCATAAAAATAGAATGTAAATTAGATTTTAATTATAATATCTTTATGAAATCTGTTCAAATGGATTTTTATTTGCCTGCCTTTATAAAAACAATGTACAATAAGAAATCAAACTTTTTCTTAATGATTCAGGTTTATCACAGTACTGAAATTATAGTTTTCCATGAAACATTTAAGCTATAGTGTTGATAGGATTTCACACCTGCTTTGATCATTCTTTTCACCATTCCTTTACCACAAATAGTCACAGAAAGTACACTAAAGTGGAAAAAACAAACAAGCAAAAATATCAGGAATCCACACCAACTTGTTCATTTACCAGCAATGGAATTTGAAATTAATCATGACCTATCAGAAACTCATTTCTCACATTTAAAAGGAATGCTTTGAAAAAACGCTTTGTAAGACTTTTTTTTAAACTCCAAGAAACTGTCTAGTAGGCAACTAGTAAAAATATAGATGGTTACAACCAATTTGGAAAATTCTTATTTTATCTAGTCAAGTTGAGGTAATCTATCCTATGGCTCTGACTCAGGAAACTCACTCCAGCCAATTCCTCTTTGAGAAAAATGTTCAGAATATTTAAAATAGCATATTTTATATTCACAGGTAGATGAAAAGCACAATGGATAAACTACTGTATATTCATTCAGTGGAATCCTACATATCAATCAAACTGAATGAATTACAGGTGCATGAAACAATATGGATAAATTTCACAAATAGGATTTTTTTAAGTCAGAAAAGAATACACCCTATATGGTTTTATTTATTTGAAGATTTTTCAAGACTATGCTAAAATATTTTACATAGGGATCATACTTAGATGGTAAAACTATAAGGATTAAGTCAGAAAAATATTATTATGACCATTGATGGTGATTAACTTTGGAAAGGCAACCAAAATGACCAGAAAAAAAAAAACTGGTACAAAGACTGGCAAAGTTAAACAAAATTATCTGAAGAACTAACAAATGAAACTAAAGGATGGCTATAAGGGAATCTATGGGTTAAGACAAAGCTATATAGTCTGACAGAAAGTACAACTACTAGGAAAGAATTATGAGATCATGCAAAAAGTACAATAAACTCGTTGATAATATGATAAAAATTATCATGGGATAAAAATATTTGCTTGACAGAATAAAGAAAGATTAAAGTTGCTAATATTGATGTTGCTCATTTAAAGTTAATAAAGAATATTAAAAATTAGACTGTTACTACAAAATATATATATATATATATATATATATCCAATCATTTGAACAAAAACTTAAATCTTTTAATATGATAAAACTAAAGGAGATGTATCCATCAGCATCCTCACAGCCATAATCTAAAGACCTGACCATGTAACTTAGAGGAAAGAAGATTTATTTTCTTATGATTTCGGGCTCAGTCTATGAGAGGCCAGGGACCACAGATCTCAGGGCATGGCAGTGGGAGACCGAAAGAGGACAAGCACTTGGGCTATGCTCCTCACATCAAGGAGGCAGGAAGCAAGAGAGAGAGATTGGGGGAGGAAAACCATGTATGCAATCCCCAAAGCCTCACATCCCCAGGAATCACCTCTTCCAGCCACACTCTACAGACCTACAGGGTACCACCCAGGTAAACCCACTGCAATGAGTTTATCCACTCCTGGGATTAAAATCCTTATGACTCCACTGTATCAACCCTGAATATTAATAAATGAGCTTTTTTGTAGGGATTGCTCATGTTATGTGGCATTTGGCACTTACAGGCTCTGACCTTTCTTGGTGAAATCTGACCCCTCAGACCTAGGGAAGCCGGTGGGTGGGTCAAGGAAAGGCCTACCTCCCTCCCCCCGCAGCTATAGGTGAGGAGATCTGCTCCCATTGGCTCCCCCTCCCCAGCTTCACCTCCCTACCTGACCTGCCCATATATTCTATTGTGTGTTCCAATAAAGTTGAGTTCCTGCGGTGCTGCCTGACCGCTGACTGGACTCCCAGCCGGTGCTGGTTTTTTGGGGGGCTTCCCCGACTCCCCAGGGTGGTGGGCCCGGCAGCGACACTCTCCCTTTCGCTCGGCCCCGACGGGCGAAGCGACTGGTCTGCTTTGCCCTACCCTGTGTGGCGTGGGACATGACAACCGTTGCGTGGAACGCTACACTTTTTAGGGGACATTTTATATCTAACTATAACAGGAGATATATACAAATAATTAGAGAAGAAAAATATATCATATAATGAAACACTTTAGTTGTATAAACATGTGAATAATAATACAATATTGAGACCAAATATCTCAGGTCATGTAAAACAGCAAAATAAACTATGCTGTATGTAAGAAACACATCTAAAAATTTTAAATGAGAGATTCAGAAAAATCTAGGATCCACAATGAATGTAAAGAAAATGCTAACAAAATGCAGTGGTCACAATTAGCATATTTGAAAATAACTCAGAACAAAAAGTATTAAAGGAGAAAGAATACTTTCAAATGCCAAGGAGTTCATAATAAAAACATAATAATGTTTAAATTTTCTGCACCTAGCATCACAGCAAAAACTCTCATAAGGCAAAAGCTACACAATAGTTAAAGAGAATAAATAACACATCAAAAAGATTTGAAAAGAATTTAACACTATGCTCTCAATCTAAGATAAATCAAATGGACTAAAAATGTGTAAGGAAATAGAAAACCTAAACAACAAAACAAGGAGATCTTATAGATTAAGCTCTAAATCCAATAGAAAAATGTCTTTATTCAAGGGTGAATAACATTAATGAAATGTTAACTATATGTTAGGCTATTAGAAATGGTCAGTAAATACCCAAAATAGAACCAATGCAGCACTTTATGACCCAAATGGTAACACAAAAAGACCCTTCTCTCTGAATATTAAAAAACATACTACTAAACAATTCCAATCAAAAGTGAACCACGAAATCAAAGTACAGAATTTTTTGATAACATCAATGAATGCACAATATGTAAAGTAGTACTAAAGCAATTATCATAGGCAAATTTGTAAGTACATATATCAGGAAACTTCAAAATCAGCATCCAACTTAATTAGAACAGACAATAAATTATCCATGCCCAGAACAATGAATTACCCATGCCCCACAAAGGAGTAAGAAAATCTGAAATTTCAGGAAAAAAAATACAAAAGCTAGTCCTTTTAAAGACCAATAAAACTATCCCAAAAGAGAAATAGTCAAATCAGAAATTGCAATGGAAAGTGACCATCAAAATAAACACTGCAATAAACAACTCTTCAAACGAGTTTTCAAGCCCAAGTCAAATTATATTTTCCAGAAAAAAAGATGGCAATTTTCTAAATGTATTAACCCTACATTTTATATTCTATATTTTGATGTTTTAACATAAGCCTTGCTGACTCTGAAAGGTCAGCCCCTCCTACACCACCAGTCCTTTTAATTTATTTATTTATTTATTTATTTATTTATTTATTTATTTATTTATTTTTGTTTGTTTTTGAAACAGTGTCTCCCTAGGTTGCTGAGACTCTCAGTATGCATCCTCTGGTCTCAGGCACCCAAGTACTGGGACAGCCCTTGTTTTTGTTTTGTTTTGTTTTGTTTTTTGATGAAACAAGATCCCCCTAGGTTGCCGAGGCTGTTCTTAAACCTGTGACCTTCCTGTCTCAGCCTCCCAAATACTGGCATTACATGCCTGCACCACCACACCCTGGCTGGTTTAGTCAAATTTTACATGCAGGTCAACTTGCTGCAAACCCTACCATCCTCATCCCAGACTCAGAAACCAGATTACTAGGTGCAATCCCTATGCACTGAGGTATGCTAAACGTATTCTAACTAATATTAAAGAAAAAAGGAGGCCACAATGTAAATATATCCCAAGGCCAGCGACCCACTCCCACTGGAAAATTTAAGCAATCCTGATATTTCCTGAAAGGCTAGCTCTAATCATAAACAAATCACTTTTCCTTGTGTGCTGATTCAGTGAAATTAACCATTTATGGACCCATCAGCCCAACCCTCTCTGCTTGCCTAGAAGAATGTTATTGTCTAACAGTCAATCACCAAAAAAAGTGAAAATATCTTTTATTCTTATAATCTGTCTCGTAATTGCTGTGAGGGCTGCTACTTACAGCTTAAAGTCTCCTAGATGACAAACTGTACTTCCGTTCTTGTAGGACAATAAACCTTTAAATTTTTCTTACTTAATCTGACTTAACTAGAGCTACAAATCCAGCAAAGGTCCTTTTGTCCCTTCTCCCTCCCTCAAGCTCCTGGCAGATCCCAGTGCTTCTGTTTGACACCCCCTTCATGACCTGCCCCCTTTTCTTGGAATCTTTGAGTATAACAAACAGTCTTTTCAATGGCCGTTGTCTGCTGCTCTGTTGACCTTATATTTAAATAATAAAAACCTACATTTTAGGGTCAGAACAAGAAAGAGGTTGCAGACAAGTCCCACTATGAGTACCAATACAAAAGGAGTAAATATATAATAGCCAAGATTACAATAGCATATAAAAATATATCATGACTAAGTGTGTTTAAGACTCTAGGGAGTTAATATGACATATTAATAGAAAATTTCATAATCAACTCAATAGACTTGAAAAAATAATTCAAACTTTAACACCCATTCATTATAATAATATTCAATAAATATTAATTCATGGATACTTCAGTTCATAAGATGTATACTTAGATGATTGATACAAATAATAATTCATAAGGTAACATCTTATTTAAAGGAGAAACACTGAAGGGGTTTTTCTCTATGGGATTTAGAAACAAGTCCAAAAATCTTCCCTTTCTTCATGATTACTGAATAACTTGTTAGAGGCATAAATTAATATAAGGAGACAAGAGGAAGCACAAGGATAGAAAAAAAGTAACAACTCTTTGTTTGCAGATGACATAATACATCTGTCAAAATTGACAAAAAAAAAATCACTGAAAACACGAGAGAATTTAGAAAACATCAAATTATAACATCAACATACAAAATCAATAGCATTCATTTATACACATGTTAAACAGTGTAACAACAACACAAAAAAAAAGCAGGAGGGAAGGAAGAGGAAGAGATCAGACCTAATCACAAATTTACTAAGAAATATTCCTGTCCTATGGAGAAAATTGTAGAACATTGCTAAAAAAAACAAAAACAAACAAACAAAAAAAAACCTTAACTTGAACAAATGAATATACACAGTATTCTTCCTTCAATAACAAGACCCAACATCAGATACCATTTTCAGACAGTTGGCTTTGGAACATATAAATATTATATATAATTATAAAAGTAAGTCAATATTATGATAAAATATTTCCTTAAAGTTTAAATGGGCATGATGGTACATACATGTAATCCCAATACTTGTGAGGCTGAGACAGGAGAATCACAGGTTTGAGGTCAGCTTCAGCAACTTACTGAGACCCTTTTTCAACATAAAAAGGGCTGCAGTGTAGCTTGGAGGTAGAACACCCCTGGGTTCAATCCCCAGTACCAAATGGTTAAAGAATGCTTTAAGTATTTACCTCAGAGTAGTCAAATAACTGATATTCATTAGGGCTATTTTGCAATCTTTAACCAGTAAATGGATTTTAGCAGTGATTACCAATGGCTGCTAATGTCAAAAAAGAAACAAATTCCTAATAAAAAGATTGAATGCCAAACACATTCATGATAAAATATTGAACCTGATTCTAGTCAAGCCTCTAGACATAACCATCAATTTACAGGAGTACAGAGAACAAAGAAAGATGGTAAATGACATAGAGTCGAAATTAGTAGAGCCTACATTATGAGGATCTGTCAAAGTCTTATGACCTAGTTTTTTGTTTGTTTTTCATAGAAACAGATTGAAAGAAGAAAAAAATATGGAAAGCAACCTGAAGATTAAAAGAGATTAAGAAACATGTCAACCAATTAACTACATTATAACTGATCTTATTCAAATTCTGATGATTATAACTAAACTTAAAATAAATAGTGCTCAACACAAGAAATTCAATCACTAACTGGGTATTTGATGATAAATCACTGTTAAATTTTGGAGTGAAGCCAGGCATGGTGGCACACACTTGTAATCCTAGTACTTGGGAGGCTGAGACAGGAGGATTGCAAGTTTGCGGCCAGCCTCAGCTACTTAGTGAGTCCCTCCGCAACTTAGTGAGACTCTGTTTCAAAATAAAGAATGAAAAATAGGGCTGGTAATGGAGTTTGGAGGTAGAATGCCCCTGGGTTCAATCCCCAGTACCACAAAAAAAAAAAAAAAAATTGAAGGGATAATAGAATTGCCATTTTGCTCTTCAAATGAATCCTTATCTTTTAAATATACATAACAGAAATGGTCACAAATATAATGATATGTATAGAATTCTCTTAAAATAAACTTGAGTGGGTAACATATAGACAATAATTTGATAACTATTAAAGCTTAATGATAAGTTATGAAAAATTTTATTATTCTTTCTACATTTGCATATGTTTGCCATTTTGCATAACAAGACCAAAAAAATTATACAACTCATTGATTTTTGTATTTCCAAATTATTACTACTTTCTTCTATCATGCCATTAACTCTTGGTTGGCTCATGTAGCATATTGGAGAAAATGAATTAATGTTATTTTTATTTCCATTCATTTTATTAATTTCATGGTACTAGGGCTAAAAATACATTGAAATCTAATTTTTTTTTTCAGGAAAATTTGCTAGATGCAATGAAAATCACAGAACAGGAAAAGCCACAACCCATTTCCTTGAGCACCTAGAAATTTACTGAGAAAAATATAAATAACTTAGAAAAATAATTTAAAACCTTATAAAATTACAGTCCTCATTTTTTGCACAGCACATTGTAATTTAAAAGGTGTGACCTACTTCTCACCTACTTTGTTAGTACTGCTGTGAAGATTAAATGAGATGATGCATAAAAAGCAACTAGCAGCATATAATAAGTATGTAATTATAAAGGTTGGCTATAAAACTACCAATCTTTAACCCATGGGTCTTGTTACTAAACCACTCTTCTTCCCCATTACTGAGTTTTTCTCCAAAGTGAATCAAGCAATCATAGCATTTGACCCTTGGCTTAATTTTGCTCATAGATTTGCAACTTCCTTTTGAAGGAAGAGTGGCCTGTGTGGTTGGCAAGCTTAGAAATTAATATGATTAGGGTTGTTCTGACGTTTTACTTACTTCGTTATTTGTGAGGCTGCGTGCAGGGGCATAGATTATCTTGTGGCCCTCAAGTGGCAAATCCTAACCTTTCCCACATAACTAGGGGTAGGTAAGGATCCTTCTGGCCCTCACACAAAGCTCTGCCCCCAAACAACCATTAGCACCAACAGGGGTGGTATTTGGCATTTATCTGCCACCATATTTTTTCATGTATCATTTTGTTCAGCAATTGGATTGAAAAGAGCTTGCTAATTACTTGGCCAACTCAAATACTTCACTAATATAAGAATAGGAATATAATGAAGGTTCATCAACTGAATGGAGGAGATAAAAACTTTAGGTAACATTTCCCATCTGTGTTTTGTTTTGTTTTGTTTTGTTTTGTTTTGTTTTGTTTGTGGAAGAAGTAGAAATAAGAGCTAACTTTAAAAGTGTATTTATAGAAAACAAGCTCCAATATATTGGATCTACTATTTTCTATCTTCTTGGCAGTGGTTGGCAAACTTTCTACGAAGGGCCAGATAAAAATGTTTTATGGTGTCTGTATCATACATGCCCCTTACTATATATATATATATACACACACACATATATATATTTTAACATAATATATATATATGTGTGTGTGTATATATATATTATAATTATATATATATTATAATAATTGGTGCATTGTAATCATACATCTTTGTTAGGTACAAGTGGATAAAGGCATATATGCACACATTTCTCATTTAACCCCTTCCCCAATTCCCACCCCACTCCCTCGCCTTCCCTCCTTCTCAAGTTCAGTTTAGTGATTGACCTTGATATATTTGTGAAAGTACATCATGTGCATTAGGGTGTCTCCCCTCCCCCCACCCCGTCCATCCCCTTCAGTTAAGTCAACTTCTTTGCTTTAATATGCGTATGCTAGGGAGAAGATGGGGCCTTACTATATTTTTAACCTATTAAAATGTTTTAAAAATGATGTCCTAGCTCATGGACTGAATAGTTTTTTGAACAAGGGATTAGATCTTTGTAAAAATTACTAAAGAAATGCCAATAAACAAAGGCTAGCAGATTTTTGTCAAGCAATGAAATTGTTCAGAGCCTAACTAAGGGCTCTGGCCCTTGGCTAATGATAAAGTTGGTCTCTCAGATATTGTTTATAAGACCCCTGTATATATATAACCACATTGGTTATGGCTCAATATAACCATCAATTCTGAAGGCTGTGTAATACTCTGCCAGGAAAGCTTCACTTTTATTTTTTGACTTATGCTAACCATCACTCTGTGTTGCAATATGCTGTCCTAGAATTTTAGTGTACCTGCTGGTTCAAATTAAAAGTAAAAAAAAAAATAAATAAATATCATGTAAGAGGTGATAAAAAGTTTATGCCTTTCTACATTCTCATTATTCTCTCCTTCCAAAAATGTCTTTAGTACAGATAAGACTATCTGCTTTATGCCAAGCTGCATATAAACCTCTCAATTCCTGTGTTTTCATTCACATAAATCTTTAAGTAGTCTCTTTTTTTTTTTTTTTTTTTTTTTTTTTTTTTTTTTTTTTTTTTTTTTTTTTTTTTTTTTTTTTTTTTTTTTTGCACAAGCATCGTCATTGCATTTGTGAGAAGTCTGGGATACCAAAAACCAAAAAAGTCCTGGAAAGAATTGTTTTTCTTCACTTGTACTCTTTCTAAGGGTCATGCACCCTACAAAATCAGGTGATTAACTGGGTTATTTATGATTTGTGAGAGTTAAAATGCCTATGGGCTAAAAAAATGATTTCATTGTTTTTATTCTTCTGTCTCATAAGTCATATTTGAAGAAACAGAATTTCACATTGCCTTTAAATTTCACCTTTGATCTAGGATCAAGATTAGAGATCTTTCAGATTGAAGAAAAGGAAACTGTTTAGAAGGTAGGGAGGGATGAACAAAGGAGGTCTCTAACATGAGGCTTTCACAACCCTAACAAATACATACACTGAGTCATGTGCTTATAGTGTATGTCTAAGGGATACAAAGGCTTTTGCAGAGAAAGGTTCTTCAGTGCTTCTAATGTCCCCATATGTATTGTAGGGCACAAGAAAACCATTTCTTAAAAAAAAAGAATAGAGATTATTTTTAAAGCAGTTTAAGGCTTACAGAAAAACTGAGGAGACAGTATAAGGACCTCTTATATACTACCTATCCTCCCCTTAAAACAGTTCCCCTATTATTAACATCTTATATTTGTGTGGTTTGTTATAATTGATGAACAAATATTGATGCACTATTATTATTAACTCAAATCTATAGTTTACATTCGAGTTCACTCTTTGTGTTGTATAGTTCTGCAGGTTGTGACAAATGTATGTCATGCATTCACCATGACAGTATCAAGCAGAATGGTTTCACTGCCCTAAAAATGCCCTGTGCTCTACTTATGCATCTCACCCACTCTCCCCTTGAACATGTGGAAACCACCAGCCTGTCATTGTCTTCTCTGTGGTTTTGTCTCTTCCATATGATTGAAGTCATATAGTACAAGTCCAACCTTTTTATACTGGTTCCTTTCATTTAGCAATATTCACTTCGGGTTTCTCTGCACCTTTTCATGGCTTGATAGCTTATTTATTTTTATCACCAGTTCTTTTGTAAGAGCAGAAAAAGTAATTCCCCAAAGAAGTTAAAGTCACACCAGGAAGTGTTTACTGAGTAATACTAAATAATTCTATGTGAATAGCTGAGTTTACCAACAAGTTAAACATTTACCTGTCCAAAGTTTATTATTATAGGTTCTTCATTCAAGAAGTTACTACACAATTTTGATTGATAGAATTTCCAAGTATAATAAATAGCATCCGTAAAGATTGTAAAAAGTGGCAGAAATATAGTTAATGCACATCATCTCTTACTGCAGATTATGATCAAGGATAGGCATGACCAGCAGAGAGAGACATAAAGGTGATAAATTGAGATAAAGGCTTAATATGTCCATTTGCAAATAGGGGCAAACAGGCTCAGAAAATAAGAAAATGACCCATTTACAATTATGTCTGTGCTATTGGTAGGACACTGCCTTCTCATAATGAAGCTCTGATTCATGTAGCTTATATCTTAGCAGATCTTGCTGAAACAAGCATAGGATGCTAGTCCCCATTCTGCCACTTAATAGGCCTGTGCTTTCACCAAGTCACTTTTCCTCTAGCATGGAGGACATAATGCTGCCCCTCCTAAGTCAAAGGATAATTTTGAAGATCAAAGGAGATTCTAGTGGGGGATAAAAAGGGAGATAAAGCTGATTCATGGGGAAACACTTCTAAACCTTTAGAACATTCATTTTGTTGCTATTGTCATAATGATGTCATTTGATCAACTTCCCACCAATCCTGGCACCACACCCTCCGCTCCTATCACTCCTCCCAGATAAAAAGTGGTTGAGGAAGACTTCATAAAGAAGACCTTCTTAAGCAGGGAAACAAGAAAAGACCCTCTGGCCTCCAACATAAAGCATTGCAGCCTGGACAGTAGTTATGCCTCAGAAAGCAAAAAAAGTGTCCAAATCCTTTTTTATTTTATTTTTATTTTTTCATTTATTTTTATGGTACTGAGGATTGAACCCAGTATCATTCTACTCTGAGCTACATTATTTTTTTTATTTGGAAACAGTGCCTAAGTTGCTGAGGCTGGCTTTGAACTTGGAATCTTCCTTCCTCAGCCTCCCAAGTACTGGGATTACAGGTAGATACCACCATGCCCGGCTTTGTGTCCAAACCATTCTAAAAAGAAAGATGTAGTAGGAGCAGCATGTACACCAGGGGTGAACTACTAGGCTTCTGTTACAGTTTGGATATATAATACCCCCTTCCCGCCCAAATAAGCTCATATGTTAGACAATGCAGCCAGATTCAAAAGTACGAAATGGTTGGAGGAGGTGGATCACTGAGGACGTAGCCTAGGGGACCCCTCCTCTCTCTATCTCTCTCTCCCTATCTCTCCGCTTTATGGCCATCATGATGTGAGACTCACTTTTCCTCTTCCTTTATGACCTAAGCCTTGCCACCTAGCTTCTGCTGCCTTGGAGCTGGCCAACCATGAAATGAAACCTTTGAAACCTCTAAACCTGTGGACCAATAAACATTTCTTCATGGTAGATTGTGCTTATCAGGTATTTTGGTCACAGCCACAGAAAAAGTTGACTAAAACAACTCCCAAGAGAAAAGACCATTCTGAAAAGCAGCACACACCTGCTGAAGGGATCCACCAGGAAATGCAACCCCGGTGTGTTCTGCAGGCGCTCAAACAGCGGCAGGAAGAAGGGGACTTCATATATTTCCAGCTCAGTACTGTGGTGTCAGTACACCTGGTTTCTTCTCATTTCTCTAGCTATGGAATCGCACTTCCCTAAGTAGCTGAACAGGGCACAGGGTTGAAAGCACAGCTCTCCCTAGGTGAAATTGACTTAGAGGGTCTAAGTGAGCCACACTAACCCAAATCAATTCCTTTCCTCTGACTTATTTGGTGGAGGAAGAGGAAGAATGTTCCAACAAAAAATAACAGGAATAACAACTATTTCAGCCCCCAAGTCACCTTTGTTAGATCAGAAGGAAGATTTGTCTGTGAGGTCTTTAAAATTCTTAGAAATGGGCAAACAAGTCAAGGCCTAAGCAAATCCAGGAAAGTCCAACAGACACCCAGGGCACCAGGGTGAACTGGTATGCTAAACGTGGCATATGTCTGACAAATAAATATATAAGTGATAATCTCTAATTGAAGTGCAGGAGAACACATTCGGTGTCTTTATTCAGACAAGACACTTGAGGTCAATGTTACCAGCACACTGGTGAACCTTTGAGCTATTTTCTATTTCAAGAGCTTAAAGTTCTTCTCTATTCTGAAGCTTTTCTTCCCCACCCATCTGTTTCGCTTTTAAAGTTATAAAGGCATAACTTTACTCTCAAATATATGTATAACCAAACTAAATGCTGAAGGTAAACACTGATAGCCTAATAATGGTTTCTGAAACTAAGGTAAGGGTTCTGATGAAAATGGTATGAGTTCACAGGCACATAAACCATCTGTATTCTAAATGCATAGATATGATATAGCATTGTAAAGTAAAAAATAAAATAAATAAAGAATAAAACTAATGCAATTTTTAAAAAGATAAATAAAAAAGACAACCATAAAAATAGATAAATATCTTTCATTAGTAGAAATACAATAAAAACATAAGGCAGTAAAAAGACCTATTGAGTTGTACATGTCAGAGCCAGAACAGCTGCTAACGTTTCAGGTGGATTGTTTAAAAGGGCAAAACGAAGCCGGGCGTGGTGGTGCACACTTTTAATCCCAGCATTTGGGAGGCTGAGACCGGAGGATCCGAGTTAGCGGCCAGCCTCAGCTACCTTGTGAGGCACTCCGCAACTTAGTGAGACTCAGTTTCAAAAATAAAGAATAAAAAATAGGGATGGGGGTGTAGCTCGAATGCCCCTGAGTTCAATCCCTAGTATCACAATTAAAAAAAAGGGCAAAACTCAGTCCCCGTTAAAGGGAATTGTAGCCTGGTTAATTGTTTGAAAGCAAGAGTTGGAAGGTCCCATATGAAGTCTTATGAAAGAAAGCTAAATGAAAACTGTTACAAACTATCACCTGTAGCTAGAGTTTTGAGCAAGCTGTGGGACTTGGAAGGTAAGAGGTCACAGAGGTAATAAAAAATTAGGAAATGGATCTAGCCACCCACTAACTTGGTAGCTTGACCTGAAATATTCTATCACCATGGGACAGGATTCCTGAAATGACAATAAAAATTCAATTCCCTGTGAGGGCCCAGGAATAAGAAAAAGTGAGAGGGCAGAACAAAAACTCCCTACACAAAATAAAATCATATATGACATTAAAACACAGGAACGTAAACTCACTACAAGCTTACTTTTATAAATTAGTCTGACAAGGCTTTAAAATTCGTACCCTCAGGATGTTCAAAAAGATAAATGAATCACTTTCATTTAGAAAAGAGGAAGAAATGACAATAAAATATGTGGAATCAAAGAAAATACAGTAGGAAATAGAATACAATAATATTTTGAAAATAAAAATAAAGTCACTGGAATAAAAAATATATAGACATGCTAAAGGCTTCAGTCAAAGCTAAAACAAGGATATAGATAATTAAAAGATAGAAGTGAGGAATTTACCCAAAAGCAGCACAAAAGAGCACTTAAGAAATAAAGAGCGACTCCAAAATAAAAGTTTCAGGAAAAGAGAATGGAAGTTGTGCTTAAGAAGCAACATCCAAAGACAGAAAGGAAGGGAAATTTACCAGAATTGAAGAGTACACAATTCAAAATTATATTGTTTCAAGTAACTAGCAGTATAAGAAAAAGGTGCATCTAGACACATCATATTGATATTACAGAATATCGAGGAAAATTTTAAAAGTTTACAAGTAACTTGGGCAAAATTACAAATTGAACCATCAATGAGGTCAAAAGTGACCAGGCAGATTAGAAAAAAAAATTAAACTTTCAGAAGCTAGCTGGACATGGTGGCGCACCCTTGTAATCCCAGTACTTGGGAGGCTGAAACAACAGAACAACCACACAGGTCCAAGGGCAGTTTTATCAATTTGGTGAGACCCTCTTTCAAAACAAAAATAAAATATAGATTAGGGTATAGCTCAGAGGTAGAATGCCCCTGTGTTCAATCTCCAGCACCAAAGAAAATACTTTCAGAAGGTAATTTTACTTTCTTGTTTAAATTAAAAACTATATGACAAGTGGTTTAAAAAAGATTTGTGAAATAGATGGTAAATTTAAAGAAAGTTTTCATAATGAGACTCTGAGATAAAAGTAGATGGAAAAAGGGGAATTGACTTTGAGAAATAAGTGGGATGAAACGAGAAGCTTTAATTGAAGGTCAAGAGGACACATTCAGTGCCTTATATATGTGGGTTAAGCAGCGTTCCAAGAAGACAGAGAAAATCCTTGGGCAAAGGAGTGAGAGACACAGGCCTTGGGGGTGAAATCTATTAGCAGGTACAGGTGAATAGAGAAGTGAGCAGAAAGACTATAGCCTGCATCTTCCACAATGCAGAACACTGTGATAAAAACCAGGCATTACAAAAAGATAAACACCTAGTAGGCATAGTGGTACATACCTATAATCCCAGTATTCGGAAGGCTGAGACAGGAGGATTGCAGGTTTGAGGCCAGCCTCAGTAACTTAGCAAGACTGTCAGCAACTTAGTCAGACCCTGTTTCAAATTTTAAAAAACAAAAAAAGAGGACCTGAGGGTGTCGCTCGGTGATAGAATGCTCATGGGTTCCATCCTCAGTTCTACCAAAAAAAGTAAATAAATAAGAAAATAAACACCTTCCTTTATTCCTTTACTATTAGTTTTTAACATTTCAGTATTTCTCTGCATCTTTTTCAGTAACTAAGTGATGCCACACATTCAATTTTGCTTCTTTTTTTATAACCTATACCATTTTATAATAATTTACACATATTCTCATAAGTGCTTTGTGAACACATTTTTTTCCACATAAAGTTTATTTAGGTATAAAATATACATAGAACAGAATTACAAAAGTGGGTAATGAGATAATGTAGGATTTTAATTTCACTTTTCTACTTTTCTGTAAGTTTCATATATTTTCACTAAATATAGAAAACTATTATAAAGAGAACATACAGCACAGATATTGTTTTCCATCTGAAAAGATAAGACAAGGAGCAGCAATCAAATTCCACAAGAACCCTCCCCTTACTTTTCCTACCTTGATTCCATTAATGTCTATGAGGATGCCCCAGGTGAACAAATATGCCACAGAAGGTCATGTGCAGAGAGAAAACAGAATTTTGTTTCTCAGCCTTGGCATGCTTTTTCACTAAAATCAAAAGATTGGATGATCTGGCAGTGGAAGCGAACCGAAGGCAATTTTCTATCTCTCCAGAGTCTTAATACCCAGTTAACATTTCAAGTGCTACCTATAGGCCTTTTCTACATTAACAACTTCTTATTTACCATCTCTGAAACACATAATGGATATCCTCAATTACTACGAGACATAGATTAGCACATGCTTCAGTTCTTCACATAGTAGATGTCAACATTGAGGCTATAATGGAGAGAAAAATAATGAGATTTGCTTCTCAGAACATGATAGTTTTCACTTTAATTTAAGAGCTAGAACATTTTAATGTCAACCCTCTGTATTTGATAGATTAGGCCTCTCTTGTTCTAAGCACATTACTTAGATATTTTGAATTAATATTAAGATACTCAACTCCTAGCATCTAAAGAGATTTTCTTGCATTTTTGTTAGATGTGTCCCAGTTTCAGAGATGCTCAAAAAAGAGAAAAGAAGTGCATTTGAGAATCAAAGTTCTTCATTTAGTTTAGTCTCTGATTTCTGATTTCTGAAAGGAACTGAAAAGTTTATAAACACTCAAAGCTTAACCACTCAAAAACTAGTTTCAACTCCATACCATGACACATCACCCACAATGGGTGCTGTGCTGGAACCAGGCTCAGACCAGGATTTGCAAGCAGATTGTTCAGTTGTCAAGAAGTTTGTGAGTTTGTTGCTTCAGCTAACTATTAAATATTGAATTATTAACATTAAAATAAGTAGATTCTATCAAAAACAAAGGTGGTAAGTATTCAAAAAGCATTTCCTACTAATTACATTACTACATTTGACCACTGTGTTTTTGAGATTATGCCTATTACATCTCTAAACTGATAATATATTAGATAGATAGATAGATAGATAGATAGATAGATAGATAGATAGAGAGATAGATTCAGCAACATCATTTTGATAGCTTCAAACCACTCTTGATTGAATAATTATGCCATGGAAATCAGCAAAAATTACAAAATAGTGACTTTTCCCACCCTAGAAAACTTGTTATTAAACATTTATCAATATATCACTGCCTACAATAGCAACAAAAAATTTATTATAAAATTGATACAATAGCTGCATATTATACATATTAAACTTTGATTTATGTACATACGGATAAATGCACTGGAACATAGAAAGTATGAGTCAGAGAGATTTTTAAAAAATTGAAAATCTAAATATTGACCTTAAAAGAAATAAAAGGCTATTTTTAAAAAGATAGGATCTATATTATCTGAATTATTCAGAGAAGGAAAGGTTACTTTAGATTTCAGTGTCTAAATTTCAGTACACAAAATGCCCAAATAATCTTACCTTGACTGCTTAAAAATGCAAAATGCTAGCTACATAAGGCAATATGTTATCATATGCAACCTCTAATCTAAGTGGAATTACATTTTACCCAGAGTTTCCCATTAAATAAGAGAGAATATTACCATCATTTTTCAATGACAACAACCTGGCAGGAATTTAACTATAGAATGTTGCCCTCAGCATGACCCACCTCCTTATCCCACCCCCGAAATCCAACTGGGTCAAATAAATGTGTTTGCTGAACTAAAAACACAGATGGCTAAAGCAGTAATTATTTTAAATTTTCTATCATTTCATGAAGAATAATATTAAGTGATTTCTGTATTTAAAAAGTTCCCAAAACACCATGATTTCATAAACTGTGAAAGATTGCAGTTCACTGTCCTTTATCTCAGATCCGAGGTAACCTGGGGAGGTTTATTTATGAGAATTAATGTAAATCCCATTAGACTCTGTTTAATACCCAGTGGCACCTTAGAGCTAATATATTTTATTTTATTTGCAATTACATAATACAATTTGATAGTCTCATATTGTGTAATCTCATTGCTCTCAGTTCATTTGTAATGGAAACGAATCCCTTGCAGCTTTTCACAAAAGAGACCCTGTGTGCACTATACCCAAGTAACTTGCAGAGAACTGGTTGCCATGGCTATCCAGAAAATGTGAGACACTTTTGCTAATAGGGATGTTGAAAAGGCTGATTTCCAACCTGGATTCATTATACTAGATCTTTTTTTTATATGTATTAATGAAACCAATGTTACACTCAATTCTTATCCAAGGGAAGTGAGGGCAAATACTTCCTTTTATAAATTTTTTTAAGAATCAAGAATATGTGAACATTTATAACCAAACTCTTAAAAAAATTAGTACCATCAATGTGTCCTGTGTTTGACTCAGTTTTAGTTTCCTTTTATAATACTCTTTTCTCCTCCTTAAATTTTTCCTAAGAATTATTTTTTTTCTAGTACTGGGAAATGAACCCAGAGGTGCTCTACCACCAAGCTACATCTCTGGTCCTTTTAATTTTTTACTTTGAAACAGGATCTAAGTTACCCAGGCTAGCTTCAAATTTTTGATTCTCCTGACTCAGCCTCCCAAATACTGGGATTACACCTGTGCACCACCATGCCCAGTTTCCCTAGGGATTATTTCTGACCCTATGGTCTTTAAACATTGAGTTTTTTCACTGTGAACAAACAGGCAAAAGCAAGAAATGTCCACAAATCCTTAGTTGCCTTAGTTGCCTGGACAAAGTTTCACTGGCAGGTTGTAAGAGAGTCTGGGATATAAATGTAGAAAGCCACATTGGGACACCATGAATAGTCATTTGTATGTTATGATATGAAATTTGCCATCTTCATTAAACTAAAAGTTTCTGCACATCAAAGGAAACCATCAAGAATCTAATGAGAAAGACTGCTGAATGAGAGAAGATCTTAACCAGCTATCCCTCTGACAAAGGTCTAATATCTAGAAAATACAAAGAACTTAAAAGACTTGACACTAGAAAAACAAATAACCCAATCAAAAAAAAAAAAAACAGGCAACTGAATTGAATAGACACCTCACAAAAGAAGAGATACAAATGGCCAATAGATACATTAAAGATTGTTCAACATCATTAGCAATCAGGGAAATGCAAATCAAAACTACAGTGAAATTCCATCTAATCTCAATCAGAATGGCAATCATCAAGAAGTCAAATAACAATAAATGTTGCCAAGGATATGGGGAAATAGGAACTCTTCTACACTGTTGGTGGGATTGCAAACTAGTTCAGCCACTATGGAGATTAGTGTGGAAATTCCTTAGAAAACTGGGAGTGGAACCACCATATGATCTGGCCATACCACTCCTGAGTATCTTTCCAAAGAGGCTGAAACCAGAGAACTACAGTAATATACGCATACCCATGTTCATAGCAGCACAATTCACAATAGCCAAATTATGGAACCAACTTAGGTGTCCATCAATGGATGAATGGATTACAAAATTATGGGACATACACACAATGGAATTCTACTCAGCAATAAATTAGAATAAAGTAATGTCATTTGCAAGAAAATGAAGGACCTGGAGAACATTATGTTAAGTGTGATTAACCAGTCACAGAAAGTGGGGGGAGCATAGGTTTTCTCTAATATGCACAAGCTAGAGAGTAACTGGGATACCAGAGAGACTCCAGATTATGGAGGAGAAATCTAAGTGGAACCAGAGAAGTGGTCTAAGGGAAGGGGAGGGGGAATACTGAGGTTAATTAATGGAAATACTACATCAACTATGTGTACATATGTGAAAATGCCAATGTCAATCTCAGTACTCTGAATTGGGAAGGGGGAAGATGGAGAGCCATGGCGGGGGGGGGGGGGGGGGCACCAAGTGCTGTGTGCATGTATGTCATTGTCGACACGATGTGAGACTATATATAATGCACCAATAAAAGCACATAAAAATTTAAAAATCAAAAAAAGGGCAGGAATAATCATTTTGGAACCAGGTCACCTCAAAGCTTTTCAAGTATTTATCTTTGACATTTAAGCACATTTTTAGGGATTAATCTAAACGTCAAACGAGAGCAAATCATTAAATAAAGGCATATGTTAAAAAAGAAAAAAGAAATCTGCCATCTATTATAATGCAAACAAGAGTCACAAATGTTATTTTAAAACTTGAACACAATTTTAAAAATGTTTTAGAAGCATCCTTTTGGCAGCTAAGCCAAGGATGTTTTAGGGAGAAAAATTGTGTGAATACAGGATACCAACTAGTTAAGTCACAACTAGAAAAAAAAATCACTCCACAGACACTACTGGATTTGTTGTTTGTTTTGTTTTGTTTGTTTTTCGTTTTTGTGCTACTGTACTGGGCATTGAACTCTGGGGCATTCTACTTCTTAGCTACATCTCCAGCCCTTTTTATTTTATTATTTGGAAACAGGTCTAAGTTGCAGAGGGACTCACTAAGTTGCTTCAAACCTACAATCCTCCTATCTCAGCCTCCCAAGTACTGGGATTACAAGCATGTACCACTACAACAAGGCTGTTTTCCATTTGTACAGTCCAGTCCTATTTGTGATGATCTAGGAGCTTGGAAGCCTCCTGAGGCTTAAAGAATCATGTCCTGAGCTACAAGTCTCTATCTCACTTCCTTCCCACACACCACGAAGGAAGAATGCCAAATCTAGTACCCTCCACCCCAACTCAAGTACTTATTTCTTGGGAAGCAACTCAGTCAAGTTAATCTACCTTCTCTAATCCCTGGGATTCAGGTGACTAGCATTATGTCTGTCTTTTTAAAATACCTATGTATGTTTCTAGTTTCTGAATATAATTAACAAAAGTCTGTTTTGAACCTTTTCTTTAGTTTCTGGCAAGAAAGCATACATTTTTTTAAATTGCATGCCTCATCTGCATACATGTGATACAAATATGTTGCACCTGAAAAAAAGAAAAATGTTTTACTTGGCCCTGGGGGCAGGAGGTATTCCATCTTAGAGACAGTTTTTTAATTTATGTTTTGATGACAAACCATATCTGAGATAATGCAGAAACAATGGCTCATGGGAAAGGGACAGAGTTTTTACAAGAAAAGATCGTTTTTCCCTTCTGACTCCTTACTGGAACTAGATAGAAATATTGGAGCTACAGAAAGAACAGGAAAAAAAGACTGTTCATGTAAAACAGTCAAAAGCTTGTTGGAATAAGTGACCTTCAGAGGGGATGGCTTTCATCCTTGCTGATACCCCATCATAAGTAACATCACATACTCTCATCAGCTGCGTTGACAGCTTGTGATCACAATAGTTTGTGGCTGGGGAGGGAAATTCAGATTTGGTTGTTGTATGGTTCATATCAAGATCCCAAGAGTGAGAGGGGAAATCATTGGGCCTATGAATTTTGAAAAGCTTCCAAGTGAAGCTGAAATAACTTTTCATCCCTTGCTCCACCCACCTCAACCCCTACCTTCTCCTAAGTTAATATTTGCTTTAAGTGTGGGTCATCAGAACTTGACTTCAGATCTTGGGCTTCTAAGATTAAGCCTCGTTTGGTTGGAACTATATCCATATTCACTGTACTCCACTGAGATGAACAAAATTGTTTCTGGATTTAAGACAAGCTGGTAGACCAAAGCTGAATCCAGCTACAGACAGTTGTTTTAAGCCTATGCAGTGATTTTTTTTTAAATTGTGTTTGATTCCCTTTAGATAGAGCATAGATTTTTCCATAATTGCCTCTACTCTTCCTTTCTTACATTGTATTTCACCCATTTATGTTCTCTAGTTGGTTCCTAAAGGGATTTAGTTTGTGACTATTTGGTTAGGACAAAAGAGTTTGTAAAGATGTAGCATTTCTTACTTAAAGATTTCTATTACAATTACATGGGGAAATAAGTTTTAGTATTCTATTATTTAGTAGAATGGCTCTATTTAACAATAATGTATCATGTATTATAAAATAGCTAAAAAGGAAGATTTTGAATATTCTCACCACAAAGAAATGATAAATGTTCAAGGTGACGGATATGCTAATTGCCTTGATTTTGAACAATACACAATGCATACCTGTATGGAAATAGCACATCATACCCCATACATACATACAACTATTATGCATTAATCAAAAACATAATATTAAAAAACACAAAGATTTCCTAACTATAAGTCAGGAATGAATACAGGGACAGAGTAGAGGATATTCCCTGACAAGTGCAGTTATTCTATTTCATTGTCTTCACCAATGATCTTGCTCCTGCCAGGTCTGTAGTGAGCTCAAGAGCTATAGAGTGAGTGAGTCTGGGTCATCTGGATAATTGATGTTAAAAAATAAAAGGCCATAGGTCCTGGACCCCACTGGCTGAGGTTTGGGTTCAAGTGAAACCTTGCCATCCACTGTGTCTCTGTCACTTTGTTGCAACTACAAGTTAGGTCACACTACTCCCATTGGTGTGTCAGGATGGCAATATTCCTTG
Organism: Graphiurus murinus; assembly: GCA_004027655.1. NCBI lineage: Eukaryota > Metazoa > Chordata > Mammalia > Rodentia > Gliridae > Graphiurus > Graphiurus murinus. The sequence continues at coordinate 2,691 of PVLC010015506.1, read as the reverse complement.
GCTCACATATCAAGAATTCTCTTCCCATTTGCCATACTGTCCTAGGCCAAGATTCCTGGGTCCTGAAGAAACTTGTCTCTGGATCTTCTGTGATGTGTTTTAATGTTATACTATGCCAACAATCTAATATTTTGGCAGACTTTGACTCAATTTCTGCCAAGAGATATTACTGAGAATGAAAGACAAGAACATCATAAATATAAGGAAAGAATGCATATACATTAAGGAGAAAGTGTGATGAGCAAGATACAGAATTGTAAAGTCTACAGTGCAGGTGAATGGTGGAAAAAGGTTACCACTACTCTTACCTTCAATTTGCATAAGAAATAGTATACACTCTCTGAGTTAAGAGAATTTTAAGCCGGGCGTGGTGGCCCATGCTTGTAATCCCAGCATTCGGGAGGCTGATACCGGAGGATCCGGGTTCGCGGCCAGCCTCAGCTACCTAGTGAGGCACTCCGCAACTTAGTGAGACCCGGTTTCAAAATAAAGAATAAAAAATAGGGCTGGGGGTATAGCTCGGGGGTAGAATGCCCCTGAGTTCAATCCCCAGTACCGCAAAAAAAAAAAGAGAATTTTAAAACAGTATCCACTCTCTTAAAGAAGTACTCAGTAGCTGGGCATGGTGGCACATCCTTGTAATCCAGTACTTGGGAGGCAGAGACAGGAGGATTGCAGGTTCGCAGCCAGCCTCAGCAACTTAGTGAGGCCATCTGCAACTTAGTGAGGCCCTGTTTCAAAATAAAAGAATGAAAATAGGGCTGGAGGTGTAGCTCAGAGGTAGAATGCCCATGGGTTCCATCTCCAGTACCAAAAAAAAAAAAGAAGTACTCAGTATGCTGTGATAGCTTTGAGTTAGCAAAATTGATTCTCTGAGAGGTCCTGTTTACAAGCATGTGTTTATTTACCTTACAATTCAGAAAGCTACCATTAGATGGACAGTATTTCCAGATGATTCCAAAAGCTCATGTACAGTTTATGAAAAATAAAATATTAGCATTCTCTTTGTCTTCAAATGTACTTCTTTATTGAATGTCAGCACCAAATACTGTAATTATAAATTTTGCTTCCACATAACTAGGTATGCATGGAATATGACTATATATTTATAATTTCACCTAATCTCCATTTGACCCAAACCTCACTTAGTTTGGAATCTCCACTCCACTTTGTTAATGTTCTGCCGATGAAGGGTATTTATGGGTTGCCCAGGCACAGCATCCACTGAATGTTTTCTAAACTGTAGGTTTCAATCTATGACATCAGTTTAGTAGATCACACCTGAAGTTTTTAATGAAAAAATAAAATAGAAAAGAAGACATAAACCAGCAACACAAATACTGTTTTATGAAAAGTTTGTGTGCTCTGGACCACAATATAGAATGTCTTTCTTACTATAGGTTGCAGAGTAATGTTTTTTTTCTTCTTTTGGTTGTTTTTGTTATTTGTTTCTCTCTCTCTCTCTCTCTCTCTCTCTCTCTCTCTGTGTGTGTGTGTGTGTGTGTGTGTGTGTGTGTGTGTGTGTATCTATATATTGATGCATTGATGTGACTGCTGGGATTCCAGACAAAATTTGCAGACATCACCTCTATCTCCTTAAGTGACCCACTAGATCTTTGAGTGCCTGGCTTTCCTATTCTGGGGGCTCATAGTAGTATGCACAGAAAGAGATGGCCTTTCTCCCATGCCACTTGGGAATGGCAGAGAGCTTTGTGAGGTTGTCTGATGTCCTCTCTGCCTACACAGCCACATAGATATTTTTAGTTCACCTCTCCTGAGTTCTTAAGGATTCAAGAGTGCTTCCCTTCCTTCATAGCTTGCTGTCTCCCTTGACTCTGCCCTGAAGCGAGGCTTCAGTTACCGCTGGTCCTGAATACTCAGACCCACCTAGTGATATTAATTTCTACTTCCTCCAGGAAGGTCCAAATATCAAAAGACATACTTGGAACTTATCTTCTTCCTTCTTACGGGTGTCTCCTCTTCCCACTTATTAAGATTTTTATGTAGTATGGGACATGGAAAACTGTCTTTGGAAGTACATTTTTCTGGCTATTTTTTTGTGGCATAACTTCTTGCCCTGAGAACTTCAATGCTCTCAGTTTTTAAGCCAGTACCAATGCTCAGTTCCTTCAAACTCAAAGACATTTTTTTCCCAGAATTATTGCTTCCACCCTGCATTTATAAATCTACTTTTAAAACTAAATCTACTTTTAAAACAGGCAGTGAATACCTGATACTCACATTTTAGCTTTAATAAGAGGAAGGCTTCAGGGTAAAGAGAAATTACCAGCCATGAATAACATTTCCACTAATGGTCCAACACTATCTCTAATTATTAAACTTAAAGGATACGTTAATGTAAAATCCAAAGGGGCATGTGTGTATAGGTGAATAATTCTTTTACAGAGCTATTTATAGTTACTAATGCTGTTTAATCAAATCCTGTTTTTATTCAAAGCTTGAATGAAACAACTCCTTTAGACTTTCTTGAAAATTTATATGATAGTTAAAAAAAAAAAAAAAAACCTCAGAGTACATATATAGCCTTTGACTTCAGGTTCATATAACATCAAAAATTTTTGCATTAACTTTGGGTTTTCATTTTGTGTTAAATGACCTGTGCAAATTTGATGTGATACAAAATAACATGTTGTTAAATTTCTACTTCAGGTGTATATTTTTTTTAAAAAA
>PVLC010015505.1:0-37294 GCA_004027655.1 Graphiurus murinus | reverse complement strand
AATTCTATTGTATAGACAAAGTAATTTCATTAATTAATTCAGTAAGAATTTATTAAGTGCCTAACAAGTGTTAGTCATTATGCTAAGTACTTAGGATACAGCAAAGGTCAGCCATTTAGAAATGGTCTCTGACTTCATTGAACTTAAAATACAACAGAGAAGAAAGAGATTGAACATGGATTGAGAATAAGAAAGTAATTTTTAAATTAATATGGATGCCTAAGATTGCTGCATGGGACAGAGAATGATGAGAGATGAAAAATAAAGGCGCTTTTACTAGGGGAAGAGATTATAACAATAATATATTGATTGAGAAAATATTTAGCACATTATGAGGAAAACCTTTAAGACATTTATTTTTATGATTTTAAAAAATATTTATTTTTTAATTCTGAAGGCACTTGGGTAGTTATCCCCTTTTTCTTCATTATACTTAATGTGGTTATCGGGTATAAAAATCCACTATTTCTTAGGTAAGCCTTTGCCCCATTTTTTCTTTTTCCTCTCAGGTAGGTGGAATCTCACATCTCACTGTATTTCTTTACTTGAGAGAATTAGCATATTTTTTTGACAGAAGTTGGCCAATTATATTTCTTTTTCAGGTAACTATTGTTTGATTTTTGCCTATTTTCCTACTAGATTTTTTATCAATAAATAATTTATTTGAAAGTTTTCCTTATTAATAATATTAACTCTACATATTGTTATTTTTCCTGGTTTGCGTTGTTTTGATTTTTAGATTGTGTTTTGGTGTAAAGCATTCATTTATTTTTTAAAACCTTCAATGTTTGTAGTTTAGTTTTTCTCCATATTTTTACAAAATTAAATACTTTACATCACACTTAGAAAAGCCTTTCCCATTGCAAGATTTATAATTTTTCTAATATAGTTCAATAAAATCAGCCTTCTCCCCAATAATATCTTCAGAAATGAATTCTACTAAGATATCCATCACATCACATAAACTGGTAGCAAAAGTAGCTTCTAGGATAACCCAAGCAAATTCTGGTTCAATCTTATACTGATTATAAAGGAACACATTGCTTCCCTGCCCTACATTAAAAATATGCTGGGACTATTCCACAGAAAAATGACTGTGATATATTACAACTTGCAGTAACATAAGATATATTTAAGGTAAGTGGTTCTGAAAGGAGATAAAATGAAAATTCATAAAGCTTTTCACAAAAGACATCAAGTTGATAATTATAATTATTAGTTCATATCCACATTTTCTATCTGGATTTTGTAGCTCTATGCTATGTCCATAGTTGAAAATATAGTAGCAGTCATTTCCATATTGTAGACTTAACTTGTATCCTGTTCCAAGTCTACTCAGAATAAAAAATTGAATACTTTTATACAACATATGGATAATTTGCATCCAAATAATAATGGAAAACCAATATCTCACCATCTATAATCTATGAAGAAAACCTGCTGTGCTTAATTAAATATGGGCATTAATATTTAAGTTAAAGAAATTTTGAACTGTCCTTTCTTTCTTTGAGTTCATTGAACCCAAAAGAAGATTTATAGATTCATTATTTTATTTCATGTTGGACTTTTTATCTAAGAATCTCAAAGAGTAAAAAGTGACATATAATGGCTTTTGAAGTCATGGTACTACAATATTATACAATAGACCTACATCTCAGACTTGACTTTTACCTGCAATTTGTTCCATGAACTTACAAAATTTAAATAACACAGAGTTCTTTTTTATTGAAGGTAATTATATAAAAAGTACACAAATCATAAAGACAGAACTCAATATATCATCTCAAACTCAAAATATCTGTAACAGCTCCTTCAATTCAAGAACTAGAACATTAGCAGCAGCAGCTTAGAATAACACTTTCTCTTAATATAAAGGAATCCTACTTTCATTCCATCATTTTTAATCTAAACTAAATCATAATCTTCGTATCATTGAATCTGCTTCACACACTCATAAGTCTTAGAATGAACCACCCTGAAATTTTTGAGTTGAGGCAACATAATCATTTACATTTTCTATGTAATTCTAACCCCTAATTTCAAATAGTAGGAACTAAATTTGTTTTTAAGGAGGTATAAAATTCTTAGTCTGTTTATTTTTCCAAATAGATACATATCTAATTATTAGGAGGGCTGATCATGAGCTTATAATTCTCTACAGTTCCCAATGAACAACTCTAATATTAGTATTTGTACAACACAGAAATTTTCATTTGCATCTCAAAAGCAGCAGGTCCTTAAACATTTATGTTGGGTTAAATTTCATCTCTTAAGTGAGTTTCAATTCCTGAGTGCTTTGACAGATCCGGATAGCTTGCTTTATTCCCAACTGGCTGCAGGGCTGCATCATTCATATTCTCAAATATCCTACTTCATAATATTTAACCTTTCATATGAATTTAATATCCTTTATATTACCCACAAAGTCCCCAAATTAGCAAATAACAATTTTAGTTTATGCTCATCTGTCTTCAACATAGGAACTGAACAACATAGGTAGAAGTAAATTGTTTGTTTGGATAGTAACTGTATTTGATTCACACAAATAACTTTTAAAAAATCTCTGAAAAAGTTACAGATGCAGCTACAAGTACGTTCCTTATCATTTTCCACTTTCTGCCATTGATGTCCACTACTTTAAAACTGTTCTCTATAATTTCCATGTATATTCATATGGCATTCGTTAACTTTATAAACCATTTTTCTACACTTATTGGTACATTATAGTTCACATCATAATGTAGTTCAAAGTGATAGTGACATACATGCATGCAGTACCTGGTAAGCTCCACAAGCTCCTGCGTCCCTCACCATTTTCCACCCCCCTTTCCCATATGCCATTGAGATTGGCATTGGTATTCTCTTATATGTACAGAATGTCAATGGAAGTGTTTCTTACATTATTTCTCCCTCCCTCCCCCAACCCCCAGACCACCTCTTGCTCCACTGGAGTATCTCCTCCATTATCTAAAGTTGCTCTTATATCCCAATTACTCCTTAGCTTTTGCATATGAGAGAAAACATATGATCCTTTACTTTGTTACTGGCTATCTTACTTAACACAATGTTCTCCAGGTCCATGCAAATGACATAATTTTATTCTACTTTATTGCTGAGTAGAATTCCATTGTGTATATATCCCATAAGTTTGTAATCCATTTATCTGTTGATCAATATCTGAGTTGGTTACATAATTTGGCTATTATGAATTGTGCTACTGTAAACATGGATATGCATGTATTGCTATAATATTCTGATTTTAGTACCTTTGGAAAGACACCCAGAAGTGAAAGAGCTAGATCATATGGTGGATCCATTCCAAATTTTCTGAGGAATCTCCACACTGATCTCCATAGAGGCTGCACTAATTTGCAATTCCACCAACAGTGTAGAAGAGTTCCTATTTCCTCACATCCTCTCTAGCATTTGTTGTTTGACTTCTTGGTAATTGCCATTCAAATTGGGGTTACATGGAATCTTGGTGTAGCTTTGATTTTATATCTCCCCAATTGCTAATGATGTTGAACATTTTTTCAAGTATTTATTAGCCATTTGTATTTTTTATTTTATACAGTGTACATTTAGTTTGATTGCTCATTTCTTAATTGAGTTATTAGTTTTTTATTGTTAAATCTTTTAAATAATTTGTATATTCTATATATTAGTTCTCTATAGGGGAAGCACTAACAAAGATCTTCCATTCTGTCAGCTCTACCTTTAGACTCTTGATGGTTTCCTTTGATGAACAGAAACCCTTAGTTTAATGTAATCTACTTATTAATCCTCATTTTAATTTATTATGCCTTGGGGATCTTCCTGAGGAAGTGTCTTCCTATGCCCCCCTCTAGTAATTTCAAAGACTCTGGTCTAGTTTTCAGGTCTTTAATCCATCTTGAGTTAACTCTCGTGCAGAGAGAGTTAGAGGGAGATTTAATTACATTTTTCTATGAATGGATAACCAGTTTTTCCAACACCATTTTTTGAAAATGTCTTTTCTCTAACATATGTTTTTGGCACCTTCAATCGCCTATAAGTGTGTGAACATATCAATTTAGAAATTGTGGCTGTAAATAATCATAAATTTTTGATACATACTATATGTGTCTTTTTGAAACTTAATTTTTATTTCATATAAGTGTTGTGCAGTTACTTATATATAACAGATTTTTAAAAATATAACATTCCAGTAAATGCATAAACCATATTTTTTTTCATTCCCCTATAAATGCATAAACCATAATTTTTTTTTTCATTCCCCTAGTGTTGGGAAATTTCTCCCATTTTCAAACTAATGCAATGTGCTGTGATGAACACTGTTTTTCCTATTTACTTATACACATAAATGTAAGGTAGAATTAAAAAATGCTGTCTTCAACTTTACTTAGAATTCTAAATTATTATCCAGAATGGCTATATTAATTTCAATCTAAATGATAACATACAAGAGTCTTCATTTTATAGATTTATACTGTCATTTCACTAAATGACATTGAATATTCCATTAAGTAGACTTTGAAACTTTATCCAGGTGGAAAGGGAGGGAAAATGGAGGACTGAGGAAGGAAATAAGTCAAATAATGCTATGTCCATATATGAAGGTATCACTACTAATCTCACTACCATGTATGGGGAGGGAGGAGGGGGAAGCAGGGTTGGATCCAAAGGGAAACACACCAAGTGATACATGCATAAATAAATATATCACTTTGAATCTCACTATGATGTACAATTATAATGCACCAATATTTAACCTATTTTATTAATGCATTGAAATTATACATCATAGTGAGGTTCATTGTGATAAAAACATAGATGCACACAGACTATAAAATTATTTTACAAAGTAGTATTATTTAATGTTCTATAAGCATGTGCTTTTATTGAACAACTATTATCTAACATAATTACATTTTTGAATAAAAACAGAAACTATAATTAACATATACGCAAATAAATCCTTGTGAATAACTCTCATTCTTTAATGAAAAATAAATTTGTCAATAAAATCATGCAATAAAGAATAAGAGGTTTGCTAAATAATTTTTAAACATTTAGTTTTTTTCTTATTTTACTGTATAGCATATAGAAAAAACAAAAAAAGAAATATAGATATATATTTTTTCTATAAATATAGAAAAAACATTGTTTAAAGCTTTTTGAATGCATATATGACTTCTGAAAATATTTCTAGCCAAATGTCATATGTAATAATGAAAAACATTGATAATTTCATAACATTAAACATTTTAAAAATAAGTAATACTTTTTCACTTGGAAAATACTATTCTCTCATATGTACACAATTACACTAGTCTTGAGCAAATTATAGACTATTTGAACAAGTATGGCTTAAACTTTGGTATTATATTTCCTACTAAGAAGTCTTTTTTTCTCAAAACAATATTTATTCTGCCACATGAACTATGTAAACATAAAGTGGTATGGATCAATTGTTTTCAATTAGCTTGCCAAAATTATTTCAAATTTAGTTAGATAAGATTTATAAGATTTCAATGTTGAGTCTTTTTTTTCTGTTCTAAATTTTCAGTTTTTTGTCATACTTGTTTTAATATTGTATTTGTTTACTTTTTTCATTCTTTGAAATGTATGTAATTTAGTTTTGCTTTTGGGTCTAGAATTGTTCATGTCAGTAAACTTATAACTTGTTATTGCTATTTTAGGAAAGTATGTGAAACATCTGTATTTTTATTTTCCTCTAGTGTCTAGACACATTTATTAAGTGATCAATTCTCAAATTATATTAAAATACTATTTGACATAATCTATTCTCCCTCGTTTTCTCAACTTTTATACCTCTGTTTATTTTTCCTGGTGTATTGCTTTCTGTACAACTTTTAAAACAATGTTTTTATAATACTTATACATGATGTATTTGTCTTATTACTGATACTAATCTAAATGTTGAGTTTTTGTTCATTGTATATTCTGGTGACAGACATGTTGAGATAGGTGTTACTTATACTAACAGAAATATTCAACCTTCCTAACATAATATCTGAAGAATCAGATATAACTCAAGTATCTTTGGGACATTTATTAATATAACCACCATAGCAATATAATAAGTAACTTGATTTGTAGTGAAACATCCTTAAACCAACACTGGATTAACAGATTAAAATTTACAATCTGGATTAAAAGATAGTGAAAGATAGTAGTGACTGCCAACATACCCATCTGTCAATAATCCTTCCAAAACCCACACAGAATTACAACAAAAATATATAAGAATCATCCTTTCATCATGACTTGCAGCAAGAGAATTCCTGAACTCCAAGCTATGATGAGCTCATCTGGTAACCAGATCTTGGTTTCTAAATTTCCCAAAGGCTGTAGCACAATTTTACATTTACCTACAAATAGGTTGCACAGAAAAAGAAAAACCAAATTTAGATGAGAGTGATTAATATAATACTGTATCTGAACAAATTCTTTAAGCCCTGAAATCAACTCTTGTAGTTTTTAGGGTTATTTTTACCCCCAGTACTTAATATTTTTAGTAATAACCATTGGATAGCTGATTTAGAGTAAAAATAAAATAAAATAAAATAAAATAAAATAAAATAAAAAGATGAAAATCACAGAAATGTCCACAGTGAATCTTATAATCAAATTCCCAAAAGTAGGCTTGGTATTTTAATCCAATTACAAGATGCTTGTGCAGAAAAACTATAGTGCATTTTAAACTCTAAATATGATCTGCACATTTTATTTTATAAATAAGCATTCATCTTATTCACTGAATCTGCTCATGGTGATTAACTTATTTGTATGTCAGTCTGCCCTTGAATTTACCACTAGTATTTATTTTAATGTGTCTATTCTCAGGAGGCAAGAACTATGTTGTTAAATTGATCAATATACTACTCAGCGCAATAGATAATTTAATGAATTTTTCCATAATGATAATGATGGCCTGAAAACATTACTAAATTGGAAGTTTGCAGATTTGTCTCCTCTTACGTCTGATGGTCATTGCATTGATTGTGAGGAACAGATGGTGTGTGGAGAATCATCAGCTATTTCACACAGATATGTGACTCTTTCCACTTACCTCAGTCTCAAATATCACTTAACCTTATGCTTTTTTCCAAATACAACATATTGCCAAGAATTCCATTAGCTAAAATCTATGAGCTTTTAAAAATCTTTTCAACAAAATATAAGCGATCTTGAGCAAAATATTAAAAGTGTAACTTGTCATATAAACTCCAAGTAAGCATGTGCCAAAGTGTTAATTCATCAACAATGGGCTATAGAATAAACCACGAGGGAATATGAAAATATTTTTTACAAAGCAAACAAACAAAAACCAAGCTCATAAAATAATGAGTGAAAAATTAAGGCTCGAAAAGGTAGTTCCATATTTTTTTAACTTATTAATAAAATCATAATATTCAGGACTGTATTCTCTTTAAGATAGAAATCAATTATACAATCAGACAAAAATAACTTGCTTATTAACATTATTAATTTTCTTCAAGTTACTTCTAAACTTTACAGAATCTAGCCTCAATTAAAAGTAAATAGTAAATAAAATAAGTTGTATTCCTTTAGAAAGTCTAATGTTCTGCAGAGATAGAGAGTGCTCTATTTCTGATATTGAAAGGGCATGCAGTTCTCTTCAGCCTTATTTCTAGGTTTTGATTTATTTAGTGAATATATTTTATTATATGTTCATAAGTTAATATTTTTATAAAATATGTTTATAATTTTATTTAACAAATGTGAAATTTATTTTTAGTATTAAATTTAACATATAGTATAAACAAAGGAATTGTACAATACACAAAAAAACTTCTCTAAATTTTCATAAAGCCAGGTTACTTTCCAGAAGTTTAATTTTTTTCTTCTGGTACTGGAGATTAAACCTGGGACATTCATTCTCTGAGCTATACTATCAGCCCTGTTTTACTTTTCATTTTGAAAATAGGATCACTGATTTGCTGAAGGCCTCTCCAAGTTGCTAAAGCTAGCCTCGAGCCTGGGATCCCCCTGTCTCATCCTCCCAAGTACTGGAATTACAAGTATGTGCCACCATTCCCAGCTCATAAGCTTATTTTTTAAAACTATATTTTTAAGCCGGGCGTGGTGGCACATGCTTGTAATCCCAGCATTCGGGAGGCTGAGACCGGAGGATCTGGGTTCGTGGCCAGCCTCAGCTACCTAGTGAGGCCCTCCGCAACTTAGTGAGACTCGGTTTCAAAATAAAGAATAAAAAAAAATAGGGCTGGGGGTATAGCTCGGAGGTAGAATGCCTCTGAGTTCAATCCCCAGTACCGCAAAAACAAAACAAAAAAAACTATATTTTTAATTTAAAATTATATACTTTAATTTAAAAAATTAATTTTTATGGTTAAAAATGCTTTTAACAATAAAACCTATATGTCAAGTATAAACAGGCAAAATTTTATTATTTGAATACACATATAATCATACATGCATATGTGTATATTATATAAATGTGCATATGTAAATTCTGATATGAATCTAACTTTCTACTTCTCTGGAATATTATAATTTTGATCTAGACAAATAAACAATGAACTTAAAATGAGAATATTAAGTTATTAATGTTTATCTGGCAGTGTAATATAAATATTTTTATTAGTATGAAGATACCACTAGGTAGTTCTGAAGATTTATTGAAAAACAGGATTTATAATTCATCCACACTTTTAGCAAATATTTTCAGACACTGTGTTTTTGCATATTGAATGGTCTATAGCAGAATTACTTAATTTTACATGATTAATCTTTAAAATCATTTTTCAATTTATTTTTGATACTTCTGAATACTATACCCACCCTAGTTTTCTCATACTGTTTGTAACTGCTTGGTTTTCCTGACCCCATTTGAATGTGCATGTTTTCCCTCAATGATGCAGATTCATTTGTTATGATAGTAGCTTCATTTATGGGTCACTGGCATGATTTGGTTCATTTATTTTCTTGATAGCTTAGATTCATGTTTGCATTTACTTGAAAAAAAAAAAAAACACAGGGTTCTGAAAGTGTTGCAAGGAGGAATATGTTAAATGTTAAGTCCTAGTATACTAATATTGAGAGAGTTCCATTAAATTACTGTCATAATAAATTGCTTGCTGCTTTCTCTGAAACTAATCAGAGCTAAACAGTACAGCTATTGTGCAATTTCAAGTTTCAGACATTTTAGACCATTTGAAATGGTGAATTGCTGTTCTGTTTAGTCAGGTGATAGGAAAATGCATTAATCTCCCAAAAGATATATTTAATGAGTGAATAAGGAATATGTTTTTAACCTTAAAATTTTTTCTACTAGCTCTCAAAAAACTAAGGAGTTTTACATCACATTACCTGTTAGGTTAACATTTTAGTAATAAGACTTCTCTCTTAGTTATCATTCATTTTGTTAGCCAGGCACCATTTAATTCTTTTTGGTACCCTACCCAAATTACTCATAATGAAACATTCTTAAATGCACTGTATCTTCATAGACTCTAGTCAGGAATCCTTTATAACACACAGTTTTAATATGCATGACTTTGAAATCATATCTGCTTTATTTTCATCAGTTGAGCTATTGTTGACCAACATTACAAAACCTTATACACAGTAAGCTACAGACATTCAAACACATAAAACTAGAATTCCCTTAGGCTACAAACAAGGAATTAGTAATTCCTATAGCTAGAAATAATACATACCACTTCCATTTCCATAGACAACAAAATCTAAAATTAATAATATACAGAAAACTTAACAATTAATCACTGGGAAACAAACATGTAAAATGCTAGAGGTAAGCTATCCAATCTAGTAGACATTAGCCTATATGTGACAATTTAAATTAATTAAAGTCAGATAAAATTTAGAATTCAATTCTTCAGTTATCCTAGACTATTTGAACTATCTAATGTCTTGCATGCCCAGTAGGTACAGGAGTATACATTGCAGATACAGAGCATTTATCATCAGGACAGAATGGTCACTGACAGTACTGAACCAGAGCAGACAGTATCTGCTTCTCCATTAGCCCTCCTCTGATAACTGGTTTTACCCCAATTGCCCATGTTAAGTGAATGGACAGAGCCATGATTATTGTTTTTAAAGTACATATGTTCATTTTTATCATCTAGAAATCTTTACTACAACCTTATTTTGTGCATTTTTTTCTAGCAAAGCCTGCAACTAGTGTATTAGAGTCTATTGATAATTGGATTTGTGAATTCACCCAAATTCGTGTGTTGAAACTTGAACTGCCAATGTGCTGGAGATGGGGCCCTTGGACAGTGATCAGGGGTAAGTGAGATTGTGAGGCAGGGCCCTCAAGATATGTTTAGTGAACCTACCCGAAGAGACATCAGATAGCTTGTTCATTCTTTCTTCACTATGTAAAGACACCATGGCCCTCTGCAAGCCAGAAAAGTTCCCTTATCAGAATACAGTCATGGTGACACTCTGACCTCAGTCATCATTAGCTGAGAACAGTGATTATAAAAAATATATAAAAAATAATATCATCTTTGACTAGTTCCTGAACATACTGAATTTTCTGCCTATTTGCCTTTCTTCTGCACATATTCTCTCTGGAATTTCTATGTCAGCCCAACACCACTTCCAAGATTATTTTCAATGTTAGCATTCATAACATACCTTGAGTAATTTTATGTAAGCATTTCATTTGTTAATTCTATTTCATAAGCTTCTTTTGAGTAGGAGTTGATAGGTTACTGGTATATATTATCATGGAACCAAGTATATATTATAGGTATGTTAGAAAAATTTAATTGACTGTTATCAAAGTATCACTCAACAATTGAAATATGGCTTTTAATTTTCAAAACAGGAAACAATGCAAAGATACATGTCAGTACTTTTTTATTAGAAAATTCAAACACATAGGAAAACATACAAAGATTACCAAGAATAATATAACAATATACATCTTTGTAGTTAATTCAGAATTAAAGAATATTATCTATTTGCCACATATGCTTCAGATCTTTTCTTTTTAAATAAACAATACATTTGACTTCTACATTGCCCAATCTCATTTCCCTCCCCTGAAATACTGGAGTTGGTGTGTTTGCTCATTCATGTTCTTCAATTTTTGTGACAGGAGGCTTGTTAAAGAGTTAACATTTAAATATATGCAATCCTATTATGCAAAACCTTTCTTTTAGAGGAGGGTTATAAATACCCAGGTTAATACTTTCAAGATTTAAATTCTAAATGAATGTTTTTGCTTAGTGTTTATCACCTGAGAGCATCAAAGAAAAACCTTTAAAACATGTAGACAATTTTGCTATATTTTTTTCTGTATTCTTTCAAGATGACATTAAGGAAGAAAATTGTATTTCTTTGTGAGAGTGTTATTTTTTAAATCCTTTTCACTGACTTCACAAATAAACAATGGCTGCCAATTTCACTTTCAGGATAATTGATCTAAATTATCTAGGCCAGATTTGCTCTTTGAAAAATGCATGCTGCAGTCCATCCTTAAAAATATAACTGATTAAAGGTCTAAAAGGTTATATGCTGATTTAAAAACTACATGTTTAAACCAGACCTGGAGAATGCTGTTTTAAGATACATGGGGTTTTTATAAACCACATGACTGAATCGGTATGGTAGAAGTCTATTTACTAAGAGTCTTGGAGTAGCAGGGACTCTACTAGGGGCAATGGAGATATTGGATCCTATACTTTTAAGGGACTACAATATAGTTGGTGACAGGATAAGACCATTGAAACACTGTTGAACACAACTGACTTTATGTAATTAAATCTAGAAGAGTCTTCTGCAAACTATAATTCCTATTGGAATTGTGAATAAAGAAAGATCAATGAGATCTCCAATAGCTAAAGAATATGTAATGAGAGTGATTTGAAGAGTGAGTAGGATTTGCATAAGTTAAAGCAAACTGAACATTGCTAACAATTGAATGTCCTAATTGGAATTGGTTGGTGCATATTGAATATCGTAAAAATAAGTTTGATTTAAAAGAAACAAATAAACACAATAGGATTCAATGTGAACTATATTTAGTTTTTAAAAGTGATGTTCTTACACAATCATATCAAGGTCACTCACTGAACTGAACCTAAGGGGGAGGGAGGGCGAGGGAATGGGGTGGGAATTGGGGAAGGGGTCAAATGAGAATTGTGGAATTGTGTGCAAATATGTTTTTAACAACTTGTGCTTAACAAAGATGTATGCTACATTGCACAAATAACTACAAAAAAAAAAAAAAGAAAATAAGAACAAAATCACAAAATCATGTTATTTGCAGGGAAATGGAAGGAACTGGAAAACATTATGTTGTTGAGATTAGCCAGTCACAAAGAGTGAAAAAAGCATAGTTCTCCCTAATATGGGGATGCTAGGGAGAAGATGGGGTATGGGAGGGTCTCCAGATGAAAAAGGAGAGACCCTCGAAAGCAAAGAAGTTGATTTAACTGAAGGGGTTGGACAGGGGGAGGGGCCTCACTAATGTATATCAAGGTTATTCACTAAATTGAACTTGAGAGGGAGGGAGGGCAAGGGAGCTGGGTGGGAATTCGGGCAAGGGGTCAAATGAGAATTGTGAGCTCATATATGGTTATCATTTTGTACCTATCAAAGATGTATGCTTACAATGTATGAATAAAAAAAAAAAAAGAAAGTGCTGTATTTTTTGTATTTAATCCCTTTTTTCTGGCTATGGCACTGATAGGTAATAATGACCAAGTATTAATTCTTTCCTTATTTGAGACAAAAGATATGCAGAAGTTAGAGATACTTTAATGCCAAGTAATATAGATTTATTGATTAAACGTGTAGGTTAAAATAATCTTTAGGGGTGGTATTCATTAACAACTATTCCACCAGATGTGTTAGGAGAACATTCACAAATTTATCAGGAAGAGAAATGAGGCATGGAAAAATAAAGTGGTTCAACTATCAGGAAACAGTGCTTCTGGGACAGAGCTAAAGAGAATTCTAAGGTTGGAAGAAACATTCAGAGGCCATCAATTGCTATTCTCATTTGTCTGTGATTTTGTATTACTTAATGTCCTCCAGAAGAGAAATGTCTATGTCCTTTCTCACTAACTTCTCAGAAGTTTGAGATTACATTAGTTATCTCTGCCTAAAACTACTTCTGTAGGATATAAACCTACTTAAACAGATTGAATATTATTCTAACAAACAGTTTCTCTAGTATTTTTAGTTGCTTGCACATAAAAGGAATAACACCATTTTATTTCTAATTCATATTTTAACATCATGTTCACTAAAAAGCAAGGGGTTTTAATAATAAAACGATTTTTATTTAGACTTTAAGAAATATAATAAGGGATAGCAGTTTTTATAAATGTAATTTGAATATAGGTGGCTTACATTACAAACTGTTTCTGTTCAGTTGTGTGTGTGTGTTTGTGCATCTAGAACACTCTATGCTGAAAAGCAGTTGTCAAGGAAAAGAAAAGTCATCTAATTAGGAGTTATTAATAGTTACCCCCCTGCTCTTTTCCAGATTTCTAGATCAACTGACCTTAACTCCTGAGAGATACATTTCAGACTTTACAGGTAGAGGTAAACTATGTTGCTACAATCACAGACTTCAAGAAACTTCTATGGCCAGATTTCACAAATAGAAAAAGAAGCATTTTCAATTTGATCTCCTACTGTTCAAGTCAATTTTGAGTAAAATGGCAGCATGTCATTTTTACATGTTGTCGAAGTCAGTAATTCTATGAGAAATCTGTGAAAGAAAATATCTCTATATTCACCCATTAAAGAGATGACTTTTTTAACTGAGTAGGAAAAACAGCATTCATAAGATTCCATTTTGTGAGTTTCCCTCTTTGAAATATAAACTTAACTTCACTAAGAGAATCTATTGAGGGAAGAGAGAAATTGAATTACAATTATATGCATAAATTTTGATAGCCAGTGGTTATCACTAATTTGTAAAAAGATTAGGCAGACTCATTCTCTTGACCTCAATATAACATTGCTCCAACAAACTCCAGCAATTTCATAGTTTTCTCTACTATTTGCATATATAGGCTTTAGCTGTCAGATCTTTCAGTTACAGAGAGCTAGCTTGCCTAGCACATATCCCGTCTAGTGTGCACATAACCAGTGACTGACTGTGCTGTTATAAAGATGAAGATATCTGAGCTCAATTCAGGATCCTTCACTTACTTTCAAGGTGCTCCACAGGGTTACCATGTTTCTTTGAGCCTGCATTACAGCTTAATTTCTTCCTCTACTCTATCCTACTTTTGCCTTCTCTCTCTCACAAGTGTTGATCCCTAACAAATATCCAGCATGCCAAAGTTCAATTCAGTGTTTGCTTTTGTTAAAAGCCACCTGTGATGGTTTTCTTGTCCAGTTCATCACAGTGGTCGTCAGTGCTAAGTGCAATGGCCAATTTCTAGTTCTTATCTGAGTTGAATTACTAATTGGCCTTGCAGACTGTTCTCATACCCCATTTTCTTCAGTCTATTCTTACAGAATAGTAGCCATAGAATCCTCTTAAAAGATAACTCATATCCTTCTGTTTGAAACTCTCCAGTGCTTGCCAGCTGGAACTGAGTAGCAACCAGTGTCCCTACAAAGGCTCAATTTAGTGCCTCCTTCACCTAGCCATTGACTTTATTCCTTCACACTTTGCCCTGTTAACTTTTCTTCACTCATTTTAGCCTTAATGCTATTCCTTATATGTGCCAATCATACTCCTATTATCATACCCAAAATATGGCCAACCCCCTCATTTTCACCTACATCTCAATGTTACATTTGCAGAGAGGCCTTATCTAACCAAACTATTTATAGTATTCACATCTGCCCTTCATGCATGCCTATTTATTATAATTTTGCTTTATTTTTTCCCATAGCACTTCTTACCATCTTATATGGAATGTACTGATTTGTCTCCTCCCATTGAAAAGTAAGTTTCATAAGGAAAGTGACCTTGCTTATTCCCTGTTGTAATTACAGAATTAAAAAATATTGCTTCAGGAAATAAGTAATCATTGAGTAAATGATTTAATAAGTCAGATTCCAGAAGTGAAATCTTCATGGGAATAATAGTAGAGCTAGTTTAGGTGTAAAAGGTACAGGAGCCTTATAATTTATAATATGCTAGAAATTCACAGGAATACCATAAAGCTCTGAAATTAATACATTTATATTATGCATCTATTGTTTATTCAATAGCCCTCAAGAATAAATACCTTTTCATAACTGTGGTATTTGGTAGATGCATCAATTACTCTTTCTTTAGGAAAATTTTCTAAATTATAGGATTGTTATAAATGTTGTCTTTACATTTGGAAATGAAAGTTAAGTTTTAAATCTAGAATTCTATTTAAAAAAAAAGATTCAGAGATCCAGTCATTATGAAAGTTATTCTGATACATATTGGTTTACAAAGAAAATATGCTGTGATGGAAATATTCTTTTCAGAAGCCAATAAAGTTTTTTTTTTTTTTTTGTAACAAATAAGGACTTCTTGCCAACATTAGGATAAATGCCTCTAAATAAAGAATCCTATGTAACATTTAATCAACAGAAGTCTGAACAATGGGAGGAGCCAAAGGCTAAAGGCCAGAAGGACCTGGGACTGTCTGCCAATCTGAATGTTGTTGTCTATATTTAGGGTGTATATATGGTAACTACAGAAAGTACAACAAAAGGACATTGTGGCTATATTGACCCTCATGTAGTAAGGTGGTTGGATGATAATTGTCTCTGGAGAGAAAAGATGAAAAGCAGGGGAAAAGAGCGCATTTAAAAATCCAAGTAAAATGTAGATAATGGTAGAAAGAATGAATATTTAGCCACTTTGAACTATTCTTCAGAAAAGCACTGAAGTTGGGCTATGTACACCTGAGTTATGAACACACAATACCTTATCCATGCAATTATAAACAGGATGTATAGGGATTTATTGTTAGCAATGAACAAAGCACTAAGAATAATTGAAGTGAAGAAAATTATGTAAAAACATTATAGTTGGAACAACCTTTCTCCAAATCAAACACAGAACAGTTTAAGTAAATAGAAAATATTTGTTACCTATAAATGTAAAGTTGTTACATGTTAAATTGCAAATAATATAGAGAAATGTATACTTTAAACTAAAAAATTATAGAATTAAGTATATTTGAAATTATATATTTAATTCAAATATGCCTTTAAGAAAATGTTTTAAGTTTTAAAGAATTAAGCCATTTGACTTTGATTTGTGTATAGTCTTTTAAGAGGATTTAGTGTCCAAACTATGAAAGTAAAGAGAAATTAAAATATGAGCCAGGTGCACACACCTATACTCTCAGTACTTGGAAGGCTGAAAAATGAAGACCATAGGTTTGTGGCCAGTCTCATCAAATTAATGAAACTATGTTTCAAAATAAAATAAATAAATAAAAAGGGTAGGGATATAGCTTGGAGGAAGAATGTCCCTGCATTCAATTCCCAGTAAAATAAATATAAATATAAATAAATAAATAATAGATTTTAAAGTAAAGCCTATAGGTAATTTAATGGAACTAATAATACTAATAATAGCACAAATATCAATAGCAAACAATTGTTAAGTGCTATGTGCCAACCAGTATTCTAAGGATTTTCCATACATTTTCTTCTATCTTGCCAACACTTTTCCCTTCAGGAGAAGTTTCTTACATTTCCCATTTACTGATGAGGAAGCTGAGACTTGAATAACTAACTATACATTCTGAGTAAGGACACAGAACTATGCAATGGACCCATAATCCTCACCCAAATACTTCAATATCAGGACCAATGATTTTAATCACTACTTTGTTAACATTAATATATAATTTAGAGAGTAAAAGGTTGAGAGAGCTTCAGCAGTAAGACTATCTTTATGGTATCAGCAGAAACTATTGTAAATAGCAAAATTCAGGGAATCTTTAGGTCATTTTCTCTCCCCAGTGTCACATGAACAGTTTGACTAGTGTTTTTGACAGAAGGATTTGGTTTTAGCAGGCCAGTCTTCATCTAGCTACCATATACTACAGGGATGATCTTGGCCAGAGTTCTTACAAGCATTGTTTTACAATAGTGTTAATCATATACTCCTAGCAGAGATTGGGACCACAGAAAAGTATGTGAGACCCAGACTTCACAGCTTACTGAGTTTGAGGAAAATTCAGAGCATCATCTTATTGCCATATTGAACAGATTTGCTCTTAGGCAATTATTTTAGGTGTTTAAGTAACCAATGAAATTCTTAAATATTCTGGCAAAATAGGTTAGTGGTAACTTTTCTAAAGTTCATATCACATAATGTGTTAAATTATGTCAGGCTTTATTATTGAATGGTCAGGTGACAAAAAGATTTAGCTATGTAAGAAACTATTAGGCTCTCAAACCACGACACATTCAAACATATTGCATCAATATTTTTTAAGCTGTATATTCTCATCTTTATAAGTTCATCTTTTGAATTTAGCTCTGTCTCCTTATGTGAAAATATGAGACTGTGGCCAAAATGTCAACTGGGAGAATGATCATTAGTTTTCACCTGAAGATGAAGGATCTGATTCCAAGCTCACATGCATAGTTTTTGTCAGGCCTTACAAGTTCCACCTGCAATTGGACTCTCACAGGCCTCTCGGTAGGTATGCCGCAACACAGGCAACTGGCTTACCCCAAGAAAAGCTAGAAATTTAATGAAAAAGCAGGGAAAGCATGCCTAAGACCTAAATCACAGTCTGTTTATAATTTAGTGTTGAAAATGACAATCCACAATTTTGCAATATTCCATTAAGTCTAGCCAAAGTGAAGGACAGAAAAATATATAAAGAAGTAAATACTAGAAGGCCAGGATCATTAGGATGCAACTTTAAAAAAGCTTCCTACCAGAGGCAGGCAATGTGAAAAATGGATTAAGGATTGCCCAGCCACGGTGAGACAAGCTTCTTTACAATTTTATCTAAAAATTGGCTCTCATATTTTCCTATGCATAAAAGATTATGCATAGGAAATTATGGAGATTATGTTAAACCCCCAGATGTCCATGCCTCATCACCAGAAATCTCAAGGAAGAGAAAAAATTATTATATAAATAATTATTGTTAGATATAAAATAATAGACTAATATAATGCTAGTTGGAGACCCCACTTTCCTTAGTGGACAGATCATCTAGAAAGAAAATCAAGGAAAAAACTTCTGAGTTGACCCACACTATAAAACAAATAAAATAGATATTTTTATAAAATTTCATCCAATAGCCATAGAATACATATTTTTCTCTTCAGCACATGGAACATTCTCCAGAAAAGATCATACTTTAAGACCATAAATTAAGTCTCAATAAATTTAAAAGAATTGAAATTGCATTGTGTATCTTTTTTTGCGGTACTGGGAATTGAACTCAAGGGCATTCTACCTCCAAGCTATACCCCCAGCCCTATTTTTTTTATTCTTTGTTTTGAAACCGAGTCTCACTAAGTTGCGGAGTGCCTCACTAGGTAGCTGAGGCTGGCCACGAACCCAGATCCTCCGGTCTCAGCCTCCCAAATGCTGGGATTACAAGCATGCACCACTATGCCTGGCTCCTGAGAAAGAATTTTAAAAGGACAAAAATATATAGAGGTATCTCAAATTTAAAAAAAATAAATAAAACTAACAATGTGCCCCAAGGACATAGAAGAGAAAGACCAAACAATACTCAAAAGTACTAGAAGGAAAGAAAGAAAAGCAAAGGATAAAAAAATCAAGTTGAACTAAAAACATACAAAAAGTCAATGAAATAAAAAAGTTGTTTTTTTAAAGAATAAATAAAATCGACAGACCTCTAGACTAACAATAAAAATGAAATTATATGCATAATAAAATCAGAAATGAAAAAGGAAATATTACAAGTGATACCACAGGAATACAAAGATCATAAGAAACTACTATGAACAATTATATGCTACAAACTGGAACACAAGAAATGGAGAAATTCCTGAGCACGTACAACTCATCAAAATTAAATTTAGAAATGGAAAATATAAACGACTAATAGTGAATGATAAAAACTATAAAACATTATTAATTTTTTTTTTTTTTTGGCAGTACTGGGGATGGAACCCAGGAGCATTCTATCTCAGAGCTACATCCCCAGTCCTATTTATTTTTTATTTTTTATTTTTTTATTTTTATTTATTTATTTATTTTTGCGGGACTGGGGATTGAACTCAGGGGCATTCTACCTCCGAGCTACACCCCCAGCCCTATTTTTTATTCTTTATTTTGAAACCGGGTCTCGCTAAGTTGTGGAGTGCCTCACTAGTAGCTGAGGCTGGCCTCGAACCCGGATCCTCCGGTCTCAGCCTCCCGAATGCTGGGATTACAAGCGTGAGCCACCACGCCTGGCTTGCCAGTCCTATTTTTTAATCTTTATTTTGAAACAGGGTCTCACTAACTTGCAGAGGGCCTCACTAAGTAGCTGAGGCTGGCCACAAACCCGGATCCTCCAGTCTCAGCCTCTCAAGTACTAGGATTACAAGCATGTACCACCATACCCAGCTCTTTAAATGTTTTTAAACCATTTGAAAACTGTAAATATTTAGAATACAATTATTTAAATATTTATTATAAAAATATTCCAATTTTTTTTTTCAGTACTGAGGATGGAACCCAGGGGCGTTCTACCTCTGAGCTACACCCTCAGCCCTATTTTTTATTCTTTATTTTGAAACAGGGTCTCTCTAAGTTGTGGAGGGCCTCACTAAGTATCTGAGGAAGTCTTAGCAAAAGCAGTTAGCCAAAAGAAAGAAATAAAGGGCATCCAAATTCAAATTAAAACATCTAAGCTATCCATATTTATAGATGATAGAATTTTATACATAAAAATAAATACTCCATAAAAAACTTAGTTCTTATAAATGAATTCGGCAAAGTTGCAGAATACAAAATCAACATTCAAAAAGTAGTATTTTTATATACCAGTAATAAACTTGCTGAAAAATAAATTAAGAAAGCAATTCCATTTATAATAGCTAAAATAAAAGAAGAAAATGTTTAGGAATAAATTTAAGTGAAAGACCTGCGCAATAAAGCAGTAACAGAATAAATTAATGAGGACACAAAAAATGGAATGATACCTCATTTTCATGAATTGAAAGAATAGACATTTTTAAATGATCATACTACACAAATTAATCTATATTTTCCATGCAATTTCTATTGATATACCATGACTTTCTATCAAGACATAGGAAAAGTAAGTAAAAAAAATTCCTAAAATTAATATGGCATCATAAAAGATCCAGAATAGCCAAAGTAATATTGAGGGGAGAAAAAGCATTAAAAACAAACAAATCTAGAGATACCCTAATATCTTATTTCAAAAATATTACAAAGCTACAGGAACCAAAACAGGAAGGACTTGCATAGACTCAAACATATAAACCAATGAAGAAAATAGAGAAACCAGAAACTAATCCAGAGTTCCCCAGACAACTGATTTTTGACAAAGGTGCCAAAAACATATAGTGAAGAATGGATCGTCTCTTTAACAAATGGCCCTGGAGAAATTGAATACACATATGCAGAAAATAAAACTAGACCCCTGTCTTTATTTATTGGTGCATTGTAATCATACATCTTTGTGAGGTACAAGCTGGTAGAGGTATACATGCACACATCTCTTTTAACCCTTCCCCAATTCCCTCCCCCCTCCCTTCTTCTCACATTCAGTTAAGTGATTGACTTTGATATGTTTGTGAAAGTACATCATGTGCCCCCCCATCACCTTCAGTTAAGTCACCTTCTTTGCTCATCTAAGGCTTCTTCTTCATCTAGAGTCCCTCTTTTGAGCCATTTTCTCCCTAGCTTCCGCATATTAGGGAGAGCAAATGATTTTTTACTTCTTGTGACTAATTTCACTTAACATGTTTTCCAGTTCCATCCATTTCCCTGCAAATGACAAGATTTTGTTCTTCTTTATGGCTGAGTAAAATTCCATTGTGTACATATCCCATAGTTTTGTAATCCATTCATCTGTTGATGAACATCTTGGCTAGTTCCATAGTTTGGCAACTGTGAATTGTGAGACTACAGACATAGATACACGTGCATTGTAGACCCTTTGTGTCTTTCACAATACACAAAAATGAACTCAAAATGGGCCAGAATCCTAAATGTTAAGCCTTAAACTGGGAAATTAATTAAAAGAATTTAAGACATTGATATAGAAAATGTTTTTAAATAGGACACCAAAAGCATAGGAAAGAAATAAACATAAAAATAAAAAATAAAAATGGGATTATATCAATCTAAGAATCTTCTGCATAGCTAACGAAATAAATCACTTGGATAAGAGACAATCTACATGATGGGAGAAAATATTTGTCAATTATTAATCTGAAAATGGACTGGTATCCAGAATATGTAAGGAACTCAAAAAAGCTGAACACCTGTAGTCAAGTAATATAATTAAAAATTGGATTAAAAACAAAATTAATAAGCAGTTCTCAAGAGACTACATATAGATAACCAACAAGTACATGAAAAAATAAAATAAAAAAAGCTCAACTCACTAAACAGGAGAGAAATATAAAGCAAAACTACAATGAGGCTGGGATGTAGCGCATCAGTAGACTACTGGCTTAGCACACCTGAAGCCCTGGGTTCCATTGCTAATGCCACACAAAAATAAATAAATAAATAGATAAATAAATAAATAAATAAATAAATAAAATCTCATGCTCCCACCCCCATTTGAATGTTTATAAGCAAAAAGACAAAAAAAAAAAAGAAATGCTAGAAAGGAAATGGAGAAATGGAAATATTATACATTGTTGGTAAAAATGTAAATTAGTATAGTCATTATAGAAAATAGTACGGAATTTCCTCAAAAAGATAAAAATAGAATTCACCAATTCCATTAATGACTGTATTTCCAAAGAAGGTGAAATAATTATACCAAAAAGATATTTGCACTTCCATGATTATAGCAGCAGTATTTATAATAGCTCAAATAGGGACTCAACCCAGATGTTCCTCAGTGAATTAAGGGATAAAAAGAATGTGGTGTATATATACACGATGGAATATTATTCAATCATAAAAATAATTAAATCCTGTCATTTGTAGTGGTGTAGATGGAACTGAAGGTCATTGTATTAGGTTATTTGTGGAAACGTATAAGTCAATCTTGTAGAAGAACTGTCTGAAAGAGTGGTCACTCAAGACTAGAAAGTGCAGAGGAGGGGAGATGAAAATAAGTTGAATAAGCACCACAAAGACAGGGTAGAATTACTTCTGGCTTTTATTTAGCACAATATGGCAGTTATTGGTTGGAATACTCTAGGATATATTTCACAATGACAGAAAGAATATGAAATTCCCAATACATAAAAATGATTAATGCCTTAGGGGATTATACTGATTTGATTATTACATATTGTATACATGTATTGAATACCGTAATAGACCCCATAAAAATGTGCACATATCGTGTCCATAAAAAAAAAAAAAATTGAGACCTGAGCTGGGGCAAGCTGCATCTGAGTTTTACCAATCTCCCCAGGGTATTGTAACACAGTTTGCTGACCACACTCAGGGGAAACACTGGTCTACAGAAAGTTTATTTTTCATGCCTTAGATACTCAACTGATATTCCCTTCTATCAAAGCACACCTATTCAATACTAAGATAAGTATATAGTCTAAAATATTACAATATTTCTCAAAAGGTGATTTCAAAACCTCACAACATTCCCCCCTCATTGGGGGTAGGGAGGTACTGAGGAATTGAATCCAGAGGCATCTTCTCTAAGTGACATGCCCCTTTGTAAAAAATCAATCAACTATAAGCACGTGGGTCTGTTTCTGAATCTTCTATTCTGCTGAAAATAGTATGGGGATCCTCAGACGAATGCGAATGAACCTACCATATGATCCAGCAATACCACTTCTGGGTATCTACCCAAAAGAATGGAAAACAAACTATCAGACCAACACATGTGTATCTATGTTTATAGCTGCACAATTCACAACTGCCAAAATATGGAAATAGCCAAGATATCCATTGACAGATGAATGGATTAAAACTAGAAGGGATGGATGGGGGGTGGGGGAGGGGGGACACTCTAATGCACATGATGTACTTTCACAAATATATCAAAGTCAATCACTAAACTGTATTTGAGAAGGAGGGAGGGCGAGGGAGTGGGGTGGGAATTGGGGAAGGGGTTAAATGAGAAATGTGTGCATATATGCCTTTATCAACTTGTACCTATTAATGCACCAATTAATAAAAAAAAGAAAACCTTAAAAAATAAGTGAGATTCTAGATCAATTACTCAAAACTTTTGAAATTCTGGATAAACAATCTATTTCTAAGAAAATTTTTAAAAAGTTCTAACCAATTAATCAAAAACAATAAAGCATCTTACCAAGAAATATTTACAGACCAACTTGGATCATCTTATTTTGATAAATGTATATGTGATCACATTTTTTGTCATGTTTGTACACTAAAATTCTTATTAACTTTTTTTTGCTATCTTCATTCTTATTTCTCTAATTTAAAAAAGCAACAACTTAAAATGGATTTATTAGACCCAGATGGTAAACACAATGACTATATTCATTTCCTTAGAACTCCACAAGCATTACAATTTAGTTGGTAACAACATTTGATCATGGATGTCATAAATCTCATCAATATTTAATTATTTAAACTATGAATGGAACACTGATAATTTTTTAACAAATTGGCATGGCTTTACTATTATGAAAATAGTCTGTTTATCTTTATAATAGTTATGTAAAATTTCCTTTTTATCTCCAAGAAACAACTGGTGGTAAAATGGGATATGGGAACATTAGAGGCTGCTGACTGTCACTTTAAATCTGTTCATGTATTTATTGTAAACTATAAAATACAATCTAAGAAAAACTGAAAATATAAAACAGAAGAGAAGGAAAAATTAGGTATAAAAATAATTAATGGAGAAAGGAGTTGAGAATCAGAGAAAAAGATAAAGAATTAGAAAGGCATCCAGAGAGAGGGAGAGACTGTCTAGTTCAAATATGTGATCTCATATATTTATCAGCTACACATTTATTCAGTACCTAAATGTGACAAGAATTGTGTGGGCAACAGAAAGAAAGAATTTGTTTTCTCAGGATTCACAGTGCAATGAACAAGGTATATAAACATTCCGCCCCACCCCCTGTGTTTCAATATGTCTTCACTTTCTTAAGCAAATACCTCTCAACTGATTTAGGTGGACTAAAATTATGCTGCCAATATAAATTCCAAAAGTAGAATTTTGCAATTTAGCAAGAAAGTAGCATCAGATCACTTTTACCAAAAAAGGCAACCCACAAAACAATAATAGTGCTAGCATAGAAATAAATAAAATAAATATGTTATGGGAGACAGAGAAGAAATGTATTAACCATACCTAGTTGAGGTATAAAGGGAGCTAGTCAAAGTACGCTTTAGACAAAAACCATAAAACTTGTGTGTTCTTTGTTTTTGTTTGTTTGTTTGTTAGTTTTTGTTTTAGAAGTAAGATTGCTAGATATGTGAGAAGGAAAAGGACATTCTTGAGAGAAAAGAAATTCATTGAATTTGGAAGGAAAGAAAGCCATTTTATTCAGAAAACATAAAAATCACTGGATTTGATTAAAACTTAAAATGTATAGGGTTCAGAATTTTGATTGTAGATAACACTATGGAAAACCTGGGCATACTGAGAAAGGTCTGAATTCTATTTTCAAAAATCATTAGAGACATAAATCACATTATTTTACATTTTATATTGATGTCTATAATTTCTCCTCAATGTTTAGATGACTTGTATAACAGAAGATAGTTGGAGTCTCACAAATACTTCTGCATTCATTCTGTTGAGATAAGTGGTTTTAGTCAAAATATTTAATTGTAAAAGAAAGGAGCATGCTAATGATCTTTTCACATAATTCTGGCTATTCTTTGATACATCAACTGAAAGAGTGAAAACTTAAAAGTAACTAGTATCAGAATAAGCTGAAAGTGTATCTATAAATTTTTGCATTTTGTATTCAAATTTATTTTGTAATTTTAAGGGGATTCCTCTCATATAGGACTTTGTAACATCTTTCAGAAAATATTGGTTGAATGAGTTATGCAGTTCTTCCAGATGTTGACACATTTCATTATACAACATCAAAAACCCTATTAGTAGTATCATTGCTCTCATGAGAAAGGTCTTTCAAACTTAAGGAAGCAAATACATTTTTCAAATGTATTAGTTTTCTATCATTGCTATAACTTACCAAAACTTAGCATAACAAAATTATGCAGTTTTATGATCTTACAATTTCATAGTTCAGAAGTCCAGTTGAATTCAATTGTTTCTTCTGCTTGTGTCTCATGAGGTTGGGATTAAGGTGTTTGGTCAACCTGATCTTTTATCTGGAGGCTATAGGGGAGGATATGCCTCCAAGCTCATTCATGGTATTAGCAAAATCCAGTTCCATGAGTTTATAGGTCTGTGGTCCCTGATTTCTTGTAGCTCTTCATCCAAAAAGTCTCTGCTCCTTCAGGACACCTGCATGGCTCATTCATGATGCTCTCTACATCTCTGACTTGAATCAGCATGTTGAGTGCTTCTTATATTTCTAATCTCTCTGATGTCCTCTGAGTCCACATCTCTTCTGCTTCCACAAAGAAAGTTCCCTGCTTTTATGGGTATATGTAATTAGATTAGTCCCACTGGGGAAATCCAGGATAATCTCCCTATTTTAACATTTGTAATCTTAATTATATTTGCAAAGTCCCTTTTTCATATAACATATTCATGCGTTTCAGGATATGGATCTTGCAGGGAGAAGAAATATTATCCTGCCAATCACACCAAATTTACTTTTCTTTGAAAATTCCTATTTTATACTAAAAATAAATATAGTCAGCTATTCTTAAAAGTATATGCTCTTTTATTCATTTTCTAAAAAGTCTCTATATGCCGGGCATGGTGGCGCACGCTTGTAATCCCAGCATTTGGGAGGCTGAGACCGGAGGATCCGGGTTCACGGCCAGCCTCAGCTACCTAGTGAGGCACTCCGCAACTTAGTGAGACTCGGTTTCAAAATAAAGAATAAAAAATAGGGCTGGGGGTATGGCTCGGAGGTAGAATGCCCCTGAGTTCAACCCCCAGTACCGCAAATAAATAAATAAATAAATAAATAAATAAATAAATAAATAAATAAAATAAAAATAAAATAAAGTCTCTATATGATACACAAATCTGACTAACCATTGCTTCTCTGTCAATTTTTCATTCAAGTAAAACCAGTGATACACTATAAAATGTTAGTTTAGCTCACACCTCAAAAATTCAGAAATGCACTTTTCCTTCAGACAAACTTAAAACTCTGTCATAAAGAACTTTAGGCATATTCCCCATTTTGTCACACAAAGTAACAAAAAGATACATATTCAAGGGTCAAGATTTGTACAGTTATAATTTTTATTTATTCCTCAAGGACATTACTAAGCAAAAGTGGTAGGTTTTTAATCCAAGTGCATGTCAATGAAGAATACAATGACTCTTCCTGAAATTTTAATTACATCTACAACCTTATCTACTTTTGTATATAACCTAATATATTCACAGAATCCCAGGATAATAATGATATGGATATCTTTAGGGACCCTTATTCTACCACACAATTTCAAATTGCTACCCACTACTTCATCATAATGCTACCTTAAAATCTAGAAGTCACTTTCATTTTGAATCCTGATTTTTAATGTCAACAAATTATAATCCTTCAATACAAGTACAGACGAATAATATGAATGCTGTCATGGATGTGGGAAAGAAGAAACACTTCAACATGGTTGGTGGGATTGTAAATTAGCACAACCTTAATGGAGATCATTATGGAGGTTCCTCAAAAGACTAGGAATGGAACCATGATATATGACCCAGCTATACCACTCCTTGGCATCTTTCCAAACAAAGTTACAATATAGTGATATATTGTACAATATAGTGATATATATATATATATATATATATATATATATATATATACATACATGTTTACAGCAGCTCAATTCACAATAAGCCCAGTTATGAACCAATTTAGGTGTCCCTTAATAAATAGATAAAGCAAATGTGATCTGTACATAAAGTGGAGTTTTATTTAGCCATAAAGAATAAAATTATGTCATTTGCAGGAAAATAGATGGAACTAGAGAATATTGTGCTGAGTGAGATCAGCCAGACTCATAGAATCAAAGGCCTTAGGTTTCCTTTCATATGTAGAAGCTAGAGAGAGACAAGGCAAGAAAAGTTAGCACATGAAAATTAGGGGAGAGACCATTACAGTAGTAAAAGGGGTGCGATGGTTAATCTGGATTGTCAACTTGACTGATTATGAAATATCTAAGATTATGTGACTTTGAGTGTGTTGATGAGATGATTGGGTTATGAAAAGGCAGATTGAAGGGGAAGTCCTGCCCAGAGTGTGGGCGGCACTGTTCTGATAGGTACAGGACCTGGATAAAAAGGAGAAAGCTGCATGAATGAGATATGGTTCTTCCTAAGAAAAGAACATCTACATCATATGGGATATCAGCCTTCAGATCTTCAAACTAGACTTTCATCATCATTTCTCCAGAGAGTTTTCTGACTTTTCCATCTTACACTGGGACTGCATTATTGTAGTCACTCCTGTTCTCAACTCCAGCTACTAGACCACTCAACCAGCTGCTGGTTCCTCTGGCTATCCGTGTGCAGGCAACCACTAACTGCATTGGACTGGAGGTTGATTTGATAGATCCCCTTTTACCATATATACACATCCAGTGGGTTCTGTTACTCTAATGAACCCTGACTAATATAAGGGGATTGGGGGAAGAAATAAGGGAAAGGGAAGGTGTGGGGAGGGAGACAGACCAAATAATGTTTAGTGCATATGTTAATGTATCACTATGAACCTCACTATCAGGTACAATTACAATGCACCAATAATATTAATATAAATACAATTATAGAGTGACTTAAAGGTTTAAGGTATTATTTATAATTTCACAAAGGAATAAACTATGGTGCTTATTCATAAGAAACTGAAACTCTGCTTACTCAGTTTAATGTGCTAGTTGTTTTTCCTTTAGTTTTATCATGTCTGAACTAAAATAACTTCTTCCTCTTTATTTCTAATTTATCACCTTTTCCTTTTATTTTGCACCCACCTTGGCACCTGACGTTTTTTGACTATTTAGCACAGTGTTATATTTACTTCAACATTGTGTACCCGACAAAAGGCTTATGCCTATATGCACACTATCTGCTCTGAAACCAACTGACTACTTTAGGAATCGTCCCTCTCCTCATTATTCTTTCTAATGTGCATATGAAACCAAACAGATCTTTCTCCTAATATTTTCTATGTCCAAATACCTTTCTCAGCAGCTTGTCTCTGACTTAAAGGTGCTTTACAGACATGGAAATTCAGTTTTATGTTCTATTTCTCCATTCTGAAATCTGTAACGTGGGTTCTCCTAATGTGTCAAACTTATGCCACATCCAGTCCTCTAAATCCCAGCTTCTTAGGATCCACTTTTCCTGTATAGTATCTCCATGATGCCTATAGAATCACTTCCACCCCTGATGATGCACATCTGTACCTTTTAGTCTTATCATGCTCATTCCAACCTTTAGTCTTTTGTTTCTGTTTTGATGCTTTACATGGAACAGCATTTTTACTTCTATGTTCCTGGGATGACCCTCTTGATATCTTATGCTCAGGGTTCTACAAACCCTCCTACCATATTTTCCACCCAAGGGTATGGCTTTCACTTTTTAACTTTCCATAGAGTTTGTTGTCATTATCATCTAGCTTATTATGTGACAACACCAGTTGAAAAATAAATCACAAATTAAAAAGCAGCTTGTCAGTGAACACAGGTTAGGAGGGGGGAAGGAGAAAACACTATAGAATTATACATTCACAACAAACACATGTCACAACTCTATTTTAGAAAATGCAGAAAAAATCACAATCAATAAATATAATGTTTTTCTAATTAATTTTACTGTTTAGTATTTAGTCCTCTAATTACTAAGCATATATAATCTTAGTCACATAAGAAATATAAATGGCTTTGGCTTTTCCAAAGTAAAGTCATGCCTTTTACAAATATACTAAACCTTAACTTCTACACATTAGGCCCGTATTACCAATAAAATATTCAGCAGAACTGAACAATTGACATTGAGCTTTAAAATTTTAGTATCTCCTGATGGAACAACAAGTTTGTAAATTAATATAAAATTCATATTTCAGCCAAATTACAAGCAAACCATACTTATGTCCAAAAGCAATTTTTACTTATGAGCCAAATCTCAGCCAAAGCCAATTTACATCCTAAAGCACATTTTACAGATGAGATACTTATAAAACATAATAAAAACTTATTACCTTAGAAGGTGTTAATATTTACTGAGAAAAAAATTGAATTAACAAAACCAATGCCTGCTTCAATAAACCGACAAACAAGATGGGAAGCAAGAAACATCAACTCCAAGATCTGAATTGAAGTATGCAGAATGAGAGGGCAACTCAGTCTTCTTTATGGGCATCTGGCCCACTTCTGCCAGTGACACCATGCTTGGTTTCTTGAAAAAATTCAATCTCACTATCACATGCTTAGTTCTCAGAATAATGACTTAAGAACACTTCTACTTCTCAAGTCTTAGATCACTGATGATCTTCCTGAATCTTACTCAGAGAGATGCCATAAATGCAGAGAAGAAATACCATGAAGGGCAGCAAGAGGCTTCCTTACAGGCTGTACTTTGTGTACTTGTACTTCTTTCAAGTACCAACAATAGCAGCAATTCACAAGCATCAAGGACTTGATCTGGAATAATGCTCTCTTCAGAAAAATAATTTTATGTTCCAACATGTGTGTAGAATAAAAAGCACCATAACATCTGATGCTGCATAGTGCTAGTGAGTTATAGAGGAAGTGGAGTAATCTACCTCTCTCCCTCCCTCGTTCCCTCCCTCTCTTCCTCCATTTTTTCTCTGTGTGTGGCACTGGGGCTTGATCTCAGGGATGTTATACCTCTGAGCTACCCTCCAGCCCTATTTATTTTGAAACTGGGTCTCCTTAAGATACTGTACATTGGCTTTCAACCTGAAATCCTTCTTACTCAGC
The DNA here is from genome assembly GCA_004027655.1 of Graphiurus murinus. Lineage (NCBI taxonomy): Eukaryota > Metazoa > Chordata > Mammalia > Rodentia > Gliridae > Graphiurus > Graphiurus murinus. The sequence goes on along the minus strand of PVLC010015505.1, from coordinate 7,113 downwards.
CTCCTAGGTACATGTGTCACCATGCCCAGCTATGAAGTGAAACTTTTATAAGCAACAATAGATCTTTCCATCTGAGATTTAAATACAAAAAAAAAATAAAATATCTCAGAGGGAGACATTTTACATATAGTCACTTTTCTGGTACTAAAAGGGTATGTATGAACCACACAGATGAAAAGAACCAACAAGCACATCACCTTTCAAGGATGAAACATCCAAAATTCTATATACCATGTACAATTATTGATTATATATGCAAATTATGTGCCAGACAATTAAAACAGGAATTTATAAATGTATCCACATAATTATTTCATAGGAATATATTATGTATATATTATAAATGACACTATTTGAGACATATTTAAAACAAAGAATGGCAATTAAAATATTTACATTTTAAATGTTTTTTGTAGAATTGTAGAATGTGGAAAATATGTGTTGATAAGCCCTGTGTTCCTTTGGGAACACTTTGTGATTGTGCCCATGGCCGAGCACCCGATTCAGTGTCACACTGTGTTTAACTGTAGTCAGATTGCAGTTGTGAGACAGACACTTTCTCTCACCTACCTTCCTAGCACCCTTCTTTAATTCCTTTCCAATGTATAGGCCTTAAAATGTCAAAAGGTCTTACAGAGAGAATAAATTTAAGGAAGACAGACTTTGATTCAAAGTATACATAATTGGTTGCCTTATTAACTCATAAGTAATATATTTTGAGCATAACAAAAGTCATCAACCAGCCTTTGTTGAAAGTTCTTTGAGTATAAAACATTATGTTCATAAGAATATTTTTAGCATTTCCTAATCCAGGCTACCACATCTCCTTAACAAAAACAAAATTTCAATAGAGAACATGAGGTTTGGCACTGATTTATTTTTAAAAAAAGCAGGAGTTGGGAGGAGAAAGGATAATGACTGCCCATTATCAGTTGGCAGAAATTGACTCAAGCTAATTGTGACTAGAATGATGGACTCCAAAAGTTTATGAAGAGCAATACCTACACTCTGTGACAGCCATTAATAATTTGGAAGTAATTTCTCAATCTGAGATCACCTGAAATAATTCTGGGGGCATCATGTAAAAACAACAATATCAAAATTTCCAGTTTGGCTTTCGCTTTTCCAAGATAAAATATCTTGCTTCTTTGGTTCAAGCCAGGTGTCTATTTCCAGGTCTCATTTGTCTGTATTTTCCTGGTCTCATTTATGTGAAATCAGTTAAAATTGAATGCAAATAAATATGAAAAAAAGGACTTAAGGGGTTAGAGTGTGCCAGTATATTAGTTCAGAAAATAAAACAGTAGCTAGTAAGTATGACTGTCTCTAACTCCCAAGAGAAGTTAAAAGAGAAGAAAGAAGAACACTCTAGCCATTACAGGTCAGAGAGGATTTAGGTAGCTTTAGACTTTAAGACTTGATGAGCATTGTTTAAGTCTTCTATTCTTTATTTTTTATTACTAGTGAAAAAGAAAAACAACAACGAAACTCTGGTATGTTTATTCCTATTTAGACACTTGTTGGGAAGGTTTTATATCACTTAGTTTTTGATCCTGTAAGACAAAGATAGCTATGAGGGAGAAATAAAGGTCTGCAGTTTTTCTATAGAATTAGGTTAAAGTAGATGGTGGATCCATCCCTGTAAGAGACAACTAAGAGAACTGAGAAACACTCAGGAAATCACCCCTAAACCCTGAAGCAATTCTCAAGGAATATTCTCAGGAAGAGACCTTCCAGGTAAATCTGGACACATCTCAATACAACTTTAAAAGAGGAGAAGGGTGTAAGGATCACAAGAAGAGGGAAAGGAAGAACCGATTCTCACTCACTGCTGGTACCTCCTCACCATGTGCCTAACAGAAACAGACAACAACATGCAGGGGGCACAAAACTTAACTGCATCAGATTTCTAAAATATTGATTCCAAGTCTCTTCTTAGAACTAATGAATTAAAACCTCTGGGGCAGAGCCACATCAATTTTTGTTTTGGTAACCTACTAATATAGAAAACTCTCAATTACTTGGATTAATACTTCTTGTTCTTAACTATGCAATAGGATCATCTGTGAGCTTTTAAAAAGTCCAAACACCCCTGGCTTATGGTTATCAAATTAAATCAGAAAATCTGGTGGTAGAACACAGGCATAAGTTTCAGTGTTTGAAAGCCAATATATAATAAAAAGTACACCTCAAGTGATTTAACCTGGGCTGAGAAAGAAATAAAGACAAAAAAGGGAAAAGGGGTGGGAATGCAGAGAGGGAGGAAGAAAATTGATAATGAGGTAGGACAGAAAATAACTAAAATAATAGGTAGAAAAGGAGGCAAATTGGAAAGGAAGGAGGAATCATCGTTTTAAAAATTAGAAACTTTACAATTCTTCACTCTATAAGGCCTGATTCTTTCTTAGGCAAACATCCTCATTTTAACTCATTATGGCTGCTCTCCCTACCTGAAATTCCCGAGATGCTTGGTAAACAAAGAATCACCCCCCTTAAAAAAAAAAAAATCTAACCCTTGTGAGTCAGGGCAGAGGACCTGGGAACAGAAGGGATTTTAAAAGGCCAACTGCATTGCCTTCTGAGACACTGGGGGAAAGTGAGAGACCAGTGGGTACCAGGAGATCAGGGTCCAATTGAAATTCTGCAAAAGACATTGGTTTTGATGGTTACTTCCTTTCAGGACACCTTACCCCATGATAGGGAGCTGTTTTTGTCTTCTATATTTCCCTGACTTAAAATAAATATTCATATTTCTATACCCTCACTAGTCCTTGGACTTCATTACATAAACTGGACAATAACCCTACAAGAGGAGACACCCCCATTTCACTTGGTCAAGCCAAGGCATCACCCAGCACCCACCAGTGAGATGAGTAACATGAGGACTCAAGAAAACAAAGGGGGCCAGACCCCCATCCCTGCCATGTGCCCCTACCAGCCTCCTCATGAGATCGCCTATATAAAGGACTATGAAGACCTCAAAGTCGCTGTCTCCCTCTTGAGATGGCCAGCATTCTCCCTTAAATGTGTATCCCTACTTCCTAAATAAACTTCTTTGTCTCTCACTGGCATGTGCTGAAGTTATTTTCTGTCAGGGATGCCAAGGAACCCACTGATCCTGAGTTCCTGAGGTGAGAAATGAACCTATCGTCCCCTGACAATATTTTGAAATGGTGTAGATAATTTACATGTCAATTTTAGAGATAAATATGTATTTAGGGGTGTCTTACAATTAATGAAACATATTAGTGATGTTAAGTCCAGTTGTATATTTTTGCTTAGCACTACATAAAATTATTGCATAGAATATTTACATTATATCCTTTAAAACCTTTAAATTATGGAATATAATTTTATATTATATCCATCGGAGAAAAACAAGAAACAGGTGAGAGAATAACAGTTGCTACAAGAAATACTATAATCTATTTGCTTCAAATAGTAAATTAAAAGATTTTTTTAGTTGAATGCCTAATGAAAATACTATTAGATTTAGTAAAGTCTTATAGACTGTTGCGAAAATAATTGAATCCTCAAAGATCTACTAGCCTTTGATAATGACTTTAGTACCTAGCCACTGCTTGTCCACCAACTTAAAAAAAAACTTAACATTTCGCTAGCTGACTAAACTTTAGATGGGTTTCTTCCCAATTATAGGACCCTAGTCTCCTTTTTCCTAGAGCATTTACTTTAGAAAACTTACCATTGTAAACATTGTAAATTCCTTTTCTCTTTCTTTGAAATGTTATTCTACTACCTGACAATGTGCTTCTCAAGGACCTAGGAGGCATTTCTTTGAAATCTAATCATCAAGAAAGGCAGTGCCCCTATCTCCCCTACTCTGAGAGAGGATGAGAGCCCCACTTGCATGAGCCTCATTAGCAAACACAGGTGGCCTAATATTGCTGGCAAGCTCTCTGACTTCCTCCACTTACTTTTCCACTAGTTAATCCTAGGGCTTCAAAGTCTCCAGCCTCCCTGGAGTTCAATTCTATCCCCAATTGCAATAGTCTGAAGCCCAGTTCAAACAGTCCAGAAAAAAAAAATTGTAAAATTTGCCTACCTATTTAATTCCATTAGGAAAAATTATCCTTTTATATCATTTCTTTTAAGTTTTCAGAAAAATCTTCAAATGTTCATCATACTCATGCAGTATCCTGGAATAAACTCAACACTCAAATTATGACCCATAAATGCAGATTCTGAATTTATGGGAATATCCTGAATATAGGGATCATTACCTATACCCATTTCATCTATTACTTTATTAACCTACTATGGGAAGTCTTTGACATGAGGTTAATTCCTTCTACATAGAAACTTGAATGTTATAGAATAAAACAGAGTTGCATATTAGGACAACTTTCATTTTAAATTAACATCTTTGCATAAAAATTATAAAATAAATGAGCAGGGATATGGTTGATTTCTTGTTCTGGGAGTGACGACATAAATATTGAAAACCATTCTTAATTCAGAGAAGGGAAGTCTCCTCCCTATCACTTCTCCCACTAACACCTCTGTACTTTGTAATCTGCTCTTACAAAAGGGGCTATTGTAACTGGCAAAAATCTTCTCCCACTCTGTAGGCGCTCTGTTGAGGTTCTTGATAGTTTCCTTTGCTGCACAGAAGCTCTTCAATTTAATGCAATCCCATGTATTGATATTCCTTTGAGTTACTCATGCTTTTGGGGTCTTGTTGAGAAAGTTTTTACCTGTGCCTATATGTTGAAGTGTTGGTCCTATGCCCTCTTCGAGTAGCTGCAAGGTCTCCAGCCTAACTTCTAGGTCTTTGATCCACCTTGAGTTGACTCTTGTGCAGGGTGAGAAAGTGGAGTTTATTTCCAGTTTCCTGCATATGGTTAACCAGTTTTGCCAACACCATTTGTTAAAGAGGCTATCTTTTTTCCAATGTATGTTTTTGGCTCCTTTGTCAAAAATCAGTTGACTGTAAGCCTGTGGGTCTGTTTCTGAGTCTTCTATTCTGCTCCATTGGTCTATGTGTCTGTTTCTGTGCCAATACCATGCTATTTTTATTACGGTGGCTTTGTAGTAGAGTTTGAAGTCAGGTATTGTGATACCTCCTGCATGGTTCTTGTTGCTAAGAACTACTTTGGCTATCCTGGGCTTTTTGTTTTTCCAGATGAATTTAAGGGCTGATTTTTCTATGTCTGTGAGGAGCACCCTTGGTAATTTCATAGATTTTTGCCAGTTACTCTACAGATAGAGGTCTAATATCGAGGATATACAAAGAACTCAAGAAAATCACAGCCAAGAAAACAAATAGCCCAATTAAAAAATGGGCAAAGGATTTAAATAGACACTTCACAAAAGAAGAAATACAAATGGCCAATAAATGTATGAGGAAATGTTCCACATCATTAGCAATCAGAGAGATGCAAATCAAAACTACCTTGAGATTTCACCTAACCCTAATCAGAATGGCAATCATCAAAAACAGGAACAACAACAACTGCTGGCGAGCATGTGGAGAAGTGGGAACCCTAATACATTGTTGGTGGGACTGCAAACTAGTGCAACCACTGTGGAAAACAGTATGCAGGATCCTCAGACAAATGGGAATGAACCTACCATATGATCCAGCAATACCACTTCTGGGTATCTACCCAAAAGAATGAAAACCAAATTATCAGAACAACGCATGTGTATCTATGTTTATAGCTGCATAATTCACAATAGCCAAACTATGGAAGCAGCCAAGATGTCCATCGACAGATGAATGGATTACAAAACTATGGGATATGTACACAATGGAATTTTACTCAGCCATAAAGAAGAACAAAATCATGTTATTTACCAGGAAATGGACGCAACTGGAAAACATTATGTTAAGTGAGATTAACCAGTCACAAAGAGTAAGGAAGCATATGTTCTCCCTAATATGCGGATGCTAGGGAGATGATGGGGCATAAGAGGGTCCCCAGATGAAAAAGTAGAGACCCTCGATAAACAAAGAAGTTGATTTAACCGAAAGGGATGGATGGGGGGGGGCGGCACCCTAATGTGCATCAATGTTACTCACCAAACTGAACTTAAGAGGGAGGGCGAGGGAGTAGGGTGGAAATTTGGGGAAGGGGTCAAATGAGAAATGTGGGCACATATGTCGTTATCAATTTGTACCTAACAAAGATGTATGCTTACAATGCACGCATAATTAAAAAAAAAAAGAAAGAAAAAAGGGGGGGGGGCTATTGTATCTTCCCATTAGTAAAAGAAAGCAAAACAAAAACATTAATGCTATAGTTAAAGTATATTGCCAACTACACAGTGATAACTATAAAAAATCATGAGGTAAAAATAAAATTGATAGAAAGGATACAAACTGGAAAGGAAGGAAAAACTATGTTAAAATCTAAAAACTTCATAATCCTTATGTTCATCCACAGGGTCTGTTCTTTCATTGGCAAAAATTCTCAATAGGCCCACACTTTCAATCATTTATGGCCAATCTCCCCACCTGAAATTCCTGAGATACTTGTTTTAAAAAATCCCTAAAAATGTCTAACCTTTGAGTCCAGGCATCAGGCAGCACCCACCAATAAAATGTCAGTAACCTTTCCATCCCTGCTATGAACTCCTCTCCACCCCCTCATGGGGTATCCTATAAAAAAGAACTGCAAAGTCCCCAAAGTCACTCTCTCCCTCTTGAGATGGACCAAGTTCTCTCCTGAACATGTATCCCTCACTTTCCTAAATAAACCTCTGTCTTTGTCTCTGACTGGTGTGTGCTGAAATTCTTTTCTGCCACAGAAGTCAGAAGCCAAAGACTCCTCAGATCCTGAATTCCTGAGGGAAGGAATCAACCTGTCATTCCCTCCACAAACAAGAACACTACTAAGTAAAAGTGAATATTCTCTGACAATTAAGAGACCTGTTGCCATAGAATTTTATTTCTCTGACTAACTTTTATATACATAAATACCGACAATCCATATTTACAAATCTGTTTATGAAGCACTTTTCCTGGACGTCTTTCTCTCTGCCCCCCCCTCAAGAAGGAGAGGTAACATTGGCTCTGCTTATATCTCATTGTGTACCACATTTAAATATTTTTCTCACTTAACTTGGGTACCATGTGTATTTTAAAAGAAA
>PVLC010015504.1:0-37250 GCA_004027655.1 Graphiurus murinus | reverse complement strand
AAAAAAAAAAAAAAAAAAAAAAAAAAAAAGATAATACTTATAAATATTTTTAAGAGCCATATGGTTAAAAAGAATAAAGTCATGTGGAACTATAAGTCTCATAACAAAAAATGGCAGGAAATTGGTCCTGTGCTTGCACAAGCCTGTGATTCCAGCTACCCCCTGAAGCTAAGGCAGGAGGATCACAAATTCAAGACCAGTCTAGGTAATCTACCAGACTTTGTCTCAAAATAAAAGTTAAAAAGGACTGAGGGAAGCAGCTTAGTGATAGAATCCCTAGCATGTGTGAAGCCTTGGCAGGGAGGGGTAATCAGGAATGCATTTTACCACACCACATGTACACCCAAACCCACAAAAAAGTACACACACAATCTGAAGGGGTAGAAGCCAGGCATGGTGGTGCACGCTTGTAATCCCAGTACTTGGGAGGCTGAGACCAGAGGATCTGGGTTCGCAGCCAGCCTCAGTGACTTCGGGAGGCCCTCCGAAACTTAGTGAGACCCTGTTTCAAAATAAAGAATAAAAAATAGGACTGGGGGTGTAGTCCAGAGGTAGAATGTCCCGGGGTTCCATCCCCAGTACCACAAAATAAATAAATAAATAAATAAATAAATAAATAAATAAATAAATAAATAAAATAAAGGGGTAGAGTAGTGACTTCCCCAAGCCTCTGAAACTCTTTCTTGTTTTTCGTGCTTACCAACATTTTCCCCAACAAAACATTTTTGCTGATTTGGTGCCTGTGTGTGTGTGTGTGTGTGTGTGTGTGTGTGTGTGTTACTAGGAATTAAACCCAGGGGCATTCTACCTCTGAGCTACACCCCCAGCCCTATTTTATTTTTATTTTGAAACAGAGTCTCACTAAGTTGCCTAGGTTCTTAGGAGATGGCTGAGGCTGGCCTTGAACCTGTGATCCTCCTATCCCGGCTTCCCAAGTACTAGCATTACAGGTGTGGGCCACCATGCCCGGCTTGCTGCTATTTTTGACTTATGAATTTTAAACATTTAGGTCTATCTTCAGTCTTGAATTAATTTTTGCATATAGAGTGCCATAGGAGTCATTGTTGTCTTTCCAGAGAGATGACCAGTTGCTCCGCAGGATTTGTGAAACAGGCTTTTCTTTTCCCATTGAATGGATGCAGTGCCTGGTTGATTAGTCAGTTAACTATCTGAGTCTGTTTCTGGAGTTGATCCTATTCCACTCATCTATTTTTACCTACTTCTGTTATAAATCTGTTTCCCTATAGTAACTCTTGAACTCAGAGCATAAGTATTTTGTTCTTTTCTCAATATTGCTTTGGTTATTCTAGGACATTTGCATTGGCATATGAACTTTAGAGCCATGTTTCATGTTGTCAATCTCTTCAAAAAAGCCTACTGAAATCTAGAGATGATTCGAGGTTCTATATGATGTTACCTCCTTCTTTTTGTTTCTGTCAAGCCAACAGACTAACAGTTGAATACCTTCATCAAATAAGTGAGAAATTCAAAGCTGAGCATTAGTCCTTTAAAAGCTAGTGCACAGCCAGCTGACCCCATTCCTTGGGTGGAACCACATGGTGACTGTGGGAAGCCTGACATTCCACCATGGCTCCTCTTTTTCAGACTCTTTTCAGAATGTTTGTCTCACTAGGCCCAGCTGGAACACTGCTGAAAGCTCTTCTCAGCTTCTGGGCTTCTCAGTACTGCTTTTATTCTCGGAGTTGGCAATTGCTCTCGTGTAAGTGTTCCTCAAACACCAGGCTCACCTTTCTTGGCTTCTCTTTTTTTTCCAGATCTTGGACTAGCAAATTCTCACCATCACAGTAGCTCTTTTATGCCTTCAATTTATTTTAAAATAATAATAAGGCTGGGCGTGGTGGCACATGCTTGTAATCCCAGTACTTGGGAGGTTGAGACAGGAGTATCACAAGTTCGAGGACAGCCTCATCTACTTAGTGAGGCCCTCAGAAACTTAGTGAGACCCTGTTTCAAAATAAAGAATAAAAAATAGGACTAGGGGTGTGACTCAGAGGTAGAATGCCCCTGAGTTTGATCCCCGGTGCCACAAAAATAAATAAATAAATTAAATAATTTCTCTCCGGGTGTGGTGGTGCATGTTTGTAATCCGAGTACTTGGGAGGTTGAGACAGGAGGATTACAGGTTCGCCGCCAGCCTCAGCTACTTAGAGAGGCCCGCTGCAACTTAGTGAAACCCTGTTTCAAACTAAAGAATAAAAAGTAGGGCTGGGGGTGTAGCTTGGAGGTAGAATGCCCCTGGATTCAATCCCCAGTATCGCAAAAACAACAACACAACAAAATAAAAATAATAATTTTTCTAATTGTTTGCAGCAAGAAGTTTGTCTGAAATAGCCTAATTAGTAAAGATGTTGTCCAAATGGAACTCTATGACATACATTTCAAAAATTTAAGTTCATTAAAATTAACTCTGAAGCCGGGTGTGGTGACACACGTTTGTAATCCCAGTACCTGGGAGACAAGAGGATTACAGGTTCGCAGCCAGTCAGCTACTTAGTGAAGCCCTCTGCAACTTAGTGAGATCTTGTTTCAAAATAAGGAATGAAAAATAGGGCTGGGGGTGTAGCTCAGAGGTAGAATGTCCCTGGGTTCAATCCTCAGTACAGAAAAAAAAAAAAACAAAGAACAAAAAACTCTGTTAGCTGGACATGGTGGCACACCCTTGTAATCCCAATACTTGTGAGGCTGAGACAGGAAGATTACAGGTTTGAAGCCAGCCTCAGCTACTTAATGAGGCTGTCAGCAACTTAGCAAGACCCTGTTTCCAAATAAAAAAATAAAATAGGACTAGGAGTGTAGTTCAGAGGTAGAATGCCCCTAGGTTCAATCCCCAGCACCACACACACACACACACACACACACACACACACACACACACACAAATTAACTTTATTTGAGTAAATATGTTCAGACTTTCCTGACGATTCTAGAAATAATTAGCAATTCCCTAGAGGGGTGCAAATTGCTAGCAGGGAGGTTTGGCTTCAGCATTTTTAGGGAGAAAAACTACCACGGACCCTCAAATTGAAATGAGGGACACCACAAATAAAATGTGCTGCTGGGAGGTGCCCACCAAGGTTGGTTGGTGTGCCTTATAAATTTACTACCCCCTCACCACCATCCCCCTAAAGAGAGGCTGGAGAGAATACCCCCGCCTTCCTGACCTTCATCCCTCCTCACCGAGGCACGGTGGCACCATCCACTCATCATGCTTTATTACCCAGCTATAATGGCCTGTGGGTCTTACTACTAAGAAACACTCTTCCTATCTGCCTTTATAGGTCCGTAGTGGAGTCTGCTCACGCTGGCTTAATCCAAGTAATTTCTCACTGTACTGTTATTTAACAGGGAAATTGGGCTGGAGGTGGCAACAACAATAGGAAAAGAGAATGTGTCTTATTTAGCAATTTTAAGTTGAGCCTCTGAAGTTTTTCAAACTTCTTATTTCTTTCCTTTCCTTTGCTCCTCCCAACCCTGAAAGCTAAATCCTAAAAGCTAGAGAAACTGGCGAAGTCTTCAAGCAGAATATGGGACCTAAAGGATTTGCAAGGTATAAAAAGATAGGACACGAAGCCAGGGATGGTGCCACACACCTGTAATCCTAGTACTTGGGAGACTGAGACAGGAGGATTGCAGGTTAGAGGCTAGCCTTGCAATTTAACAAAATCCTCAGAAACTTGACAAGACCCTGTTTCAAAATAAAAAGGACTAGGAATGTAGCTCAGAGATTGAATGCCCTGGATTCACACACACACACACACACACACACACACACACACACACACACACACACACCCCACATGAACACCAAAAATGAACAAATGCCAACTACTGACTCAGTTGGCTCTCGTTTATCAGGCCACTACCCAGCCTCCTTTTACAACACTCTAGGAACACTGAGACGAATCTGACCAATGAGTTGGAACGAGCAGGACATGTCTGTGGACAGTCCATATACGAAAAGCATATTTAGCTAGTGGGAAATAAGGTCTATTAAGGAAAATAGGATAGATTGTAACAGGCCTGGAACATGAAGAAGTTTAGACTTGTTAAGGCTGATACCAAAAGTCCTTTTAGGTTTTTGAGCGGAAAGTAGGTGGGAAAAATGAGAGAAAGGGAAGACTATATCATACAGACTTAAAGGATATGTGTGAGCCTAATTCTGGCCATAAATCTCTCTCAAGTAGGGCTGAAGGAATAGGAAGAAAGGAGCAAGGGACAATTTAAAGAAAGGATGAGAATGGCACGTGCAGAGAGAATCTGTAATATTCAGTTACAGCTTATGTCACAGTTCAGATCTGGCACGCCCCAAAGGCTCCTGTGTTGACGGCTTGGTCCCTAGTGCTGTGACATTCAGAGGTGGGGCTTTGGGGAAGGGATTAGATCATGAGGAGTCTGACCTCATCGATGAATCAGTTATCGATGGGTTCATAGCTGAATGGACTGTTGGGGTGATGGGATCTGTGGGAGCTGGGGCCTAGTTGGAGAAAGCAGGTCACAGGGGCGTGCCCTGGGAGGATCTATCTTGTCCCAGCCCCTGCCTGGAGGCCATGATATGAGAGGCTTTCTTCTGCCATGCCCTCAGTCCTATCACGATGTTCTGCTTCCCTCAGACCCAAAGTAATGGAGCCCACCAACCACGAACTGAAACCAGGAGCCAAAATAAGTCTTTCCTCTTTAGGTTGTTCTTCTCTGGTATTTTGTCACAGCAATAAAACTCTGACTAACACAGCTTATAAAACCTAAAAAACGTAAAGGAGAACCCAAATGAAGCCTGCAGACTGAGGATGAGACTGTGACAGCTATGAGATACAGCTAATAAGTAGCCCAGGCCATCAGTGCCTTCCAGTGAGTTTCAGGACTCAGAGCCTGGGGAGCATCGTTGTAATAGTAAGGACTTTCAACTCAGAATTGTTGCTTAGAGGCAGCATTTATCAGATTGATCAATTCCAAAACTAGAGACAGAGTAGGGAGCATGTTAGAAGGCCTAGTATAGCCAGGTGTGGTGGTGTGCACCTGTAATTACAGTGCTTGGGAGGCTGAGACAGATTGCAGGTTCGAGGACAGCCTCAGCAAGTAGTGAGACTCTCATCAACCTAGTGAGACCCTGTTTCAAAATAAAAATTAAAAAATAGGGCTGGGGTGTAGCTTGGAGGTAGAATGCCCCTGGGTTCAATCCTCAGAACCGGGGGGGGGGGGGGGGCAACCTAGCATACAAAGAAACTTGTGAAACAGGTTTTCAGGATCTAGATCCTGAGATCCTGACCTGCAGATCTGAAGTGACAAGACTCTGAAAGTCTTGACAATGTAGAAGATGCTCAGGAAACCCTTCGAGAAACATTCAGGGAATAATGAGCTGCTTCCTCAGGATGAGTGTGTGTGTGTGTGTGTGTGTGTGTGTGTGTGTGTGTGTGTGTGTATGTATGTATGTGTGCCTTCTTAGGATTCATGTGACTTCACCACACTCAGCCTCATGACTGCAGACCATTCTCTCGGGATCCAAGCCATTCTGCTCCACTAGACATGAAGGAGAAGGAGATACTCGTGTTCCAGGAGACTTGACCAGACAGACCTACTGAGTGGCTCTTAAGGCTTTTAGACGTCAACAGGATTTGCGAGAATGATCATCATAATAGTCATGAATCAGAAACATGCGTACATCTTCTTAAATGACCCCGAGGGAAACGGAGTGAAAAAGAAAGGGGCTGCCCAGATGCAGGGGCCTAGCAGAATGGACTTCCTTGAGAAAATCAAGCAAAGCAACCAAAGAAGACTCCTGGGATGGTCCCCCCAGGACTTGCAGGGCAACGCTAATGAAATGATTTAAAAGTGTGGTGGAGTAGCCTCTGTGGCTCCACGCTGGCCTAATCCCAGTTGAAATTGCACAACCAGGATGGGCTGGCAATCTCTGGGACACAAAGCAAGGGCTAACGTTCAAAGCCTAGCAAACCTGACCAAGTTATTTTTTTCTCTTTCCTTTGAATTTTATAGTTTCCTTAATTTTATGTCCCATATGCCACTCAACCTTTTTATTTCATGCATCTTTTTCATCTTTATACCCTCTGTAGCACTACCACTAGGCTTCACTAAATAATTGTTTCTGTTATATAGAAAATTCTTACAAGCATTATTGAGTCTATTTTTAGATTTTGGTTTTATTGGCCTATTCTACCTCTAGTGTCACAGAATTAAAATTATTATAGCTTTATAATACTTTTTAACATCCATTAGGATGTAATTCCCTCATTATTTTTTTTTCTTTTGGTACTGGGGATTGAACTCAGGGGCATTCTACTTCCAAACTATACCCCCAGACCTATTTTTATTTTTTTTTAATCTGGAAACAGGGTCCTGCTAGGTGCTGAGGCTGGCTTCAAATTTGCAGCCCTCCTCTCTCAGCCTTCCAAGTATTGGGATTACAGGAGTATACCACCACACCCAGCTCCCTCATTATCTTTCTTTTTCAATATATTCTTGCTTATTCTCAGTTTTTCTCAAATCAATTTCAGAGAGTTTGCAAATAATAAAAGTTAGATTGGAGCCAGGCATGGTGGCCCACACTTGTAATCCCAGTACTTGGGAGGCTGAGACCAAAGGGTCTGGGTTCATGGCCAGCCTCAGCTACTTAGTGAGGCCCTATGCAATTTAGTGAGATACTGTTTCAAAATAAGGAATAAAAAATGGGGCTGGGGATGTAGCTCAGAGGTAGAATGCCCCTGGGTTCAATCCCCAGTAGCGGAAAAAAAAAAAAAGTTAGATTGGTATTTAGGTGAATAGTATGTTACATTTATACATTAATCTGAGGAAATTTGGTTTTAGAATAATAATATTTAACACTGAAGAAAATAGGTTTTCTCAATACTTATTTAGAGCCCGGCATGGTTGTGCACGCTTTTAATCCCAGTACTTGGAAGGCTGAGACTAGAGGATAGTAGGTTCGCAGCCAGCCTCAGCTACTTAGTGAGGCCCTCCGCAACTTAGTGAGACTGTGTTTCAAAATAAAGAATATAAAATAGGGCCGGGCATGGTGTCACACACTTGTAATCCCAGCATTTGGGAGGCTGAGACCGGAGGATCCGGGTTTGAGGCCAGCCTCAGCTACCTAGTGAAGCCCTCCGAAACTTAGTGAGACCCTGTTTCAAAATAAAGAATTAAAAAAAAAATAGGACTGGGGGTGTAGCTCGGAGATAGAATGCCCCTGGTTTCAATCCCCAGTACCGCAAAAAAAAAAAAAAAAAAATAGGGTTGGTGGTATAGCTCAGAGGTAGAATGCCCCTGGGTTCAATCCCCAGTTGTGAAGGAAAAAAAAGTAAGCAATACTTATTTAGGTTTTTCCTTGTGTCTCTCAGCAGAATTTATACCTTTTTTTAAAAAAATCATATTTTCTGTTGTTGATAAAATCTTTTTTAGTTTGCCTTTATTTTTCTTTTTGGTGTGTGTGCTGAGTCCTGGGGATTAAACCCCGTGTAGTCTAGCTCTGAACTACACCCTAGCCCTTTTTATTTTTTGTTTTGAAACAAGGTCTTGTTAAGTTGCTGAGAATCTCTCTAAGTTGCCAAGGCAGTCCTTGAACCTGAGATTCTCCTTTCTTGGCCTCACAAGTATATATGCACCACCATGTCCAGCTTGCCATTATAGTTTTTTTGCGGTACTAGAGATTGAACCCAGGGGCATTCTACCTCCAAGCTACACCACTAGCCCTATATTTTATTCTTTAGTTTGAAACAGGGTCTCACTAAATTGCAGAGGGCCTCACTAAGCAGCTGAGGCTGGCCACAAACCTGCCATCCTCCTGTCTCAGCCTCCCAAGTACTGGGATTACAAGTGTGCTCTACCACACCCAGTCAGCCAGGGTAGTTTTTAATAGGTTATTGTTAGCATATACAAAAAACATTGATTTTTAATATTTATTTCATAACTAGATCTGCAACTATTTTAGAACATGTATTTTCTACATCAACTGACCATGTTGGCAAAAACTCCCCAACTGTGTTTTTTTGTTTTTCCAATACTGGGGATTGAACTCAGGGGCATTCTATACCCCCAGCCCTATTTTTTATTCTTTATTTTGAAACAGGGTCTCACTAAATTACGGAGTACCTCACTAGGTAGCTGAGGCTGGCCGTGAACCCGGATCCTCCGGTCTCAGCCTCGTGCGCCACCACGACCGGCTCCCACCTGAGTGTTATGTGCATAATTTATATTAATTAGGTAATTAATTTTCTTGGGGCAATATAAAAATAAATTTGATTTAGTTAGAACTACTATCGTGCGTGCGTGCGTGTGTGTGATAGTCCTAGGAATTGAATCCAGGGATGTTCTACCTCTGAGCTACACCCTCAGCCCTATTTTATTTTTATTTTGAAACAGGGCCTCACGAAATTGCTGAGGCTGTTTTCAAATCTGTTATCCCTCTATCTCAGCCTTCCAAGTACTGAAATTACAAGCATGCACCACCATGCCGGGCTAGAGGTACTATTGATAAACTTTATAAGTTATCTTCAGGCAGTATCATCTAAGAAAGTCACAAAATTTAATTTTAACATAAGCGATAAACCAGGCATGGTGGCACACACCTGTAATTCTAGCTACTCTGGAGGCTGAGGTAGAAGAATTTTTGAGCTTGAGGTCATCTGGGTAATATAGCAATCCCATCTCAGTAACAACAAAAAAAGCTGGATTTTGTGGTGAATGCCTGTAATCCCAGTACTTGGGAAGCTGAGACAGAAGAATCGCAGGTTCCTGGCCAGCCTCAGCAATTTAGCAAAACCTTGTTTAAAAAAAAAAAAGGCTATGGTGTAGCTTGGAGGTAGAATGCCCCTGGGATCAGTCCCAGGTACCGAGAGAGAGAGAGAGAGAGAGAGAGAGAGAGAGAGAGAGAGAGAGAGAGAGAGAAAAAGACAAGTGACAGCTTCTTTTCAATAAAGGGGGAATATCCTTAGATAACTTATAGTTTGTTAAATTTGAATATTTATGCAAAACCAAGCTGGGTATGGCTCAGTGATAGAGTGCTTGCCTAGTATGCACAAAGCCCTGGGTTCATCCCTAACACCACACACACACACACACACACACACACACACACACACACACACACAAACTATACAAAACTGATAGTACTCGTAAGGCAAATGTCTCTGATAATAATAGCTACCATTAGCCAGGCATGATGGTGCACACCTATAATCCCAGTATTTGGGAGGCTGAGATAGGAGGATGGCAGGTTCAAAACCAGCCTTGACAACTTAGCAAGGCCCTCAGCAACCTAGCAAGATCCTGTTTCTAAATAAGAAATAAAAAATCAGGCTAGGGGTATAGCAGGGAGGTAGAATGCCTGTGGGTTCAATCCCCAGTACCCCCCCATGCAATACATTGATGATGATGATGATGATGATGATGATGATGATGATGATAATAATAATAATAGCTACCATTTATTGAGATTTCGCTATGTTCCAGCCATTGGAATAGATACTTTGTTATTTAATTTAATGCTCACAATAATTCTAGAAGATATGTCTTATTATTCTAATTTTATAGA
Source organism: Graphiurus murinus (assembly GCA_004027655.1). Classification (NCBI taxonomy): domain Eukaryota; kingdom Metazoa; phylum Chordata; class Mammalia; order Rodentia; family Gliridae; genus Graphiurus; species Graphiurus murinus. The sequence goes on along the minus strand of PVLC010015504.1, from coordinate 27,691 downwards.
CAACTATAACACTCACTTCCTATGTTTTTAATCTTTTGGTGATCACTGGCCTTGATAGCCTGGTATCATATGACTTAAAACTCACATTTTTATATATTTTATTTAGTTATTTAGTTGCTTCAGGCAGGAAGGTAAATTGTATCTTGGTTGGTCACATTCATTCTAATCAAAGTAACAAAATAATAGAATGATACTGTGTCCTTAACCATCTCCGAGGACCAACTATATACTATACTAAAATTTTATCATCAACAGCACAGTTTATCAATTCATAGTCTTATACCTAACAGAGGAAATAATCAAATGTCAAAAGCATGTTTTTGGAATTGGTCAGATAAACTTGGGTTTAAATTCCATCTTTATCATTAACTAGCTATGTAACCATGGATAGAAAATTGAAGAGGATTTAACAATCCTAAACACTTACAACAGAGCTTTAAAATACATAAAACAAGCAGTAGCCAGGCGTGGTGGCACACGCTTGTAATCCCAGCATTTGGGAGGCTGAGATTGGAGGATCCGGGTTTGCGGCCAGCCTCAGCTACCTAGTGAGGCACTCCGCAATTAAGTGAGAACCTGTTTCAAAATAAAGAATAAAAAAATAGGGCTGAGGGTGTAACTCGAAGGTAGAATGCCCCTGGGTTCAACCCTCAGAACAGCAAAACAAAAAAAACAAAAACAAAAAACAAACAAACAAAAAAAACAAGCAGTGGCACATGCCCTTAATTCCAGTTCTTTAGAGGCTAAGACAGGAGGATCACAGGTTCAAGGCCAGTCTCAGCAACTTAGTGAGACCCTGTTTCAAAATAAAGAATAAAAACTAGGGCTGGGGATGTAGCTCGGAAGTAGAATGCCCCCAGGTTCCATCCCTAGTACCAAAAACAAAAACAAAACAAAACAAAAACTTAAACCTTATGGGCAATCAGAAAAACAAATCAAATACAAAATAAGCAGGTGAAAAGAAATAATAAAATTGGAAAATACAGCCAGATATGATGGCACATTCCTGTAATCATAATACTTGGGAAGCTAAGACAGGAAGATTAAAGGTTTGAGGCCAGCCTCAGCAATTTGGTGAGAATCTCGGCAACCTAGCAAGACTCTGCTTCAAAACAAAAAATAAAAAATAAAAAAGGGCTGGGGGTGTAGCTCAGAGGCAGACAGTTTCTGGGTTCAATCATCAGTACCCACCCCACAAACACACACACGAAAATTTTTAGAAAATATAGGAAATAATAAAGATGAAAACAGAAGGTAATGAAACAGAAAATGATAAAAATAAATGTAAACAAAAGCTGGTCATTTAAAAATCAACAAAAGTGACAAACCTGTAGCCAGGCTGATCAGGAAAAAGTTAGAAGACATAAATTACCCACTTAAGAGTGAGTGAGGGCATTTCTCCAGAGAGCCTACAGATAATAAAAGGATAATAAGGAAATATTAAGAACAAATTTACACCAATAAATTAACAACTTAGACTAAATAAACACATTCCTTGGAAGACAAAAACTACCAAAGTTTATTCAAGAAAAAAATTATATTAACAAGAAAACCCCTGTATCTATTTTTCTAATTAAATTTGTGGCTAACAACCTTCCCGCAATGAAATGCCTGACCCAAATGGCCTCACTGGTAAATCCTACCAAATATGTAAGGAAGAATAACACAAATTCTTTTTTTTTTTTTTTTTTTTTTTTGCAGTACTGGGGATTGAACTCGGGGGCATTCTACCTCCGAGCTATACCCTCAGCCCTATATTTTATTCTTTATTTTGAAACCGGTTCTCACTAAGTTGCGGAGTGCCTCACTAGGTAGCTGAGGCTGGCCGTGAACCCAGATCCTCCGGTCTCAGCCTCCCAAATGCTGGGATTACAAGCGTGTGCCACCACACCCAGCGAAATAACACAAATTCTACATAAACTCTCCCAAAAATTGAAAAGAAGAGAATATATGCCAACTCATTCTACACGGCCAGTATTACTCTCATCCCAAACCAAAGACATTACAAAAAAAAAAAAAAAGACTATCTCTCACCAATATGTATGCAAAATTCTTGATAAAATTTTAGCAATGCAAAAGCCAGGCATGGTGGCACATGCCTGTAATCCCAATACTTGGGAGGCTGAGACAGAAGTCTCACAGGATGGAGGACAGCCTCAGCAACTTAATGAGGCTTTCAGCAACCTAGCAAGGCCCTGTTTCCAAACAAAAAAACTAAAAAGAGCTGGGGGGTGTAGCTCACAGGAAGAATGTATCTGGGCTCAATCCCTAGCACCACAAAAATAAATAGATAAATAAAATAAAATTTTAGCAAGTCAAATCCAATAATATATTTAAAAATATAATAAGCAGGCGTGGTGGTGCACACTTGTAATCCCAGTACTTGGGAGCTGAGACCGGAGGATCTGGGTTTGCGGCCAGCCTCAGCTACCTAGTGAAGCATTCAACTTAGTGAGACCCGGTTTCAAAATAAAGAATTAAAAATAGGGCTGGGGGTATAGCTCAAAGGTAGAATGCCCCTGAGTTCAATCCCCAGTACCACAAAAAATAAATAGAAAGAAAGAAAGAAAAAAAAATAAGGCCGGAGGTATAACTCAGAGGTAGGATGCCACTGAGTTCAATCCCCAATACCTCAAAAAGAAAAAAAGAAAGAAAGAATAAAAAGAAATAGGACTGGGGGTGTAATTCGGAGGTAGAATGCCCCTGAGTTCAATCCCCAGTACCGGAAAAAAAAAAAGGATAATAAAGTATGTGATCAAATGGAGTTCAAATGGAATTTATCTCAAGTATGTAAGATTGCTTTTTAACATTAAAAAATCTGCCAATGTTATTTGCCATTTTAACAGGCTAAAATGAAAAACTATATGATCATTTCAATAAATGCATAAAAATCATTTAATAAAATTCAACAACCATTCTGATTTTTTAAAAAAATCTTAAAAAACTAAGAATAAGCCGAGTGTAGTGGTGTGCGCTTGTAATCCCAAGTACTGAAACTACAGGCATGGGCCACCGTGCCCTGCCTAATAAGTGAATTTAGCATGTTTGAAGCATTCAAGATCAATATACAAAAATGAATTGTATTTTTATATGTTCACGAAGACATCAGAATTTGAAATGTAAAAAATACCACTTACAATAACATCAAAAATATGAAATATTTAGTGATAAATCTGTGTAAGGATTATATACTAAAACTATAAGAAGTTGCTGAGAGAAATTAAAGGAGACCTAAAAAGTATAGAGAGATTCCATGTCCACAGATCAGAATATTCAGGCCAGACACAATGCCACAAACCTATATCATCCACTTGAGAGACTGAGCAGGAAGACTGCGAGTTTGAGGCCAGCCTAGGCAACATAAGATTCAATATTATTAAGATGTCAATTCTTTTTTTTTTTTTTTTTTTTTCGGTACTGGGAAATGAACCCAGGGGCGTTCTACCTCTGAGCTTCTGAGCTGCACCCCCAGCCATATTTCTATTTTTGTTCTTTATTTTGAAACAGGGTCTCACTAAATTGCAGAGGACCTCACTAAGTAGCTGAGGCTGGCCGTGACCCCAGATCCTCCAGTCTCAGCCTCCCAAGTACTAGGATTACAAACCTGCACCACCACGCCCAGCTAAGATGTCAATTCTTAGCGAAGTACAGTGGCACACGCCTGTAAGGCTGTGGTAGGAGGATCACAGGTTGGAGGACAGCATCAGCAACAGAGCAAGACTCTCAGTGACCTAGTGAGACCTTGTTTCAAAAACTAAAAATAGCCAGGCATGGTGGCACATGTTTGTAATCCCAGTACTTGGGAGGCTGAGACAGGAGGATGGCAAGTTTGTGGCCAGCCTCAGCTACTTAGTGAGGTGAAACGCCCCTAGATTCAATCACCAGTGACACACAAAAAATAAACAAATAAAAAATAAAATAAAAAGTGCTAAGTGAGGGTAGTGGCACATGCTTGTAATCCCAGTACTTGGGAGGCTGAGACAGGAGGATCACAGGCTCCCGGCCAGCCTCAGCTACTTAGTGAGGCTCTCTGCAACTTAGTGAGACCCTGTTTCAAAAAATAAAGAATAGGCCAAGCGTGGTGGTGCACACTTGTAATCCCAGCATTTGGGAGGCAGAGACCGGAGGATCCAGGGTCTCAGCCAGCCTCAGCTACCTAGTGAGGCACTCTGCAACTTAATGAGACCCGGTTTCAAAATAAAGAATAAAAAATAGGGCTGGGGATGTAGCTTGGAGGTAGAATGCCCCTGGGTTCAATTCCCAGTATTGCAAAGAAAGAAAGAATAAAAATAGGGCTAGGGGTGTAGCTCAGAAGTAGAATGCCCCTGGATTCAATCCTCAGTACACCAAAAAAAAAAAAAAAAAAAAAAAAAAAAAAAAAAAAAAAAAAAAAAAAAGCCCAGTACTTGGGAAGCTGAGACAGAAGAATCCCAAGTTCAAGGACAGTCTAACAACTAGTAAGACTTTCATCAACCTAGCGAGACGCTGTCTCAAAATAAAATAGGGCTGGGGTGTAGCTCAGAGGTAGAATGCCACTGGGCTCAATCCCCAGCACTACAAAAAAAAAAAAAAAAAGGTGGAGGGACTGAAGGTGTAGCTTGGAGCTGAATACCCTTGGGTTCAATATTACAATATATATGAAAACAAAGGACCAAAATTTAAAAATTAGCAAAAGATTTGTACCAAAAATATACAATCTACCAAAAATATATAAATATTGAAATAAACTTATACAGATAGAAATAATACCATTAGGGAATTACAAATTAACAGTTAACACTACAGTGAGGTACCAATATATACCTGTTAGAATTTCCAAAATCAAAAAGATTGATCAAGCTGTGTGTGGTGGCTCACGTTTATAATCCCAGTAATTGGGAGGCTGAGACAGGAGGATCTGGGTTCTCTGTCAGCCTCGGCTACTTAATGAGGCCCTCCACAACTTAGTGAGATCCTGTTTCAAAATAAAGAATAAAAAATAGGACTGGGGGTGGAGCTTGGAGGTAGAATGTCCCTGGGTTCAATCCCCAGTACTAAAAAAAAAAAAAAAAAAAAAAAAAAAAAAAAAAAAAAAGATTGATCAGGTAGGCATAAGTGCACACACTTGTAATCCCAGTACTTGGACAGCTGAAATAGGAGGATCTCAGGTTCAAAGCTATCTTCAGCAACTCAGCAAAACTCTCGCAGCCAGGTATGGTGGCACACGCTTGTAATCCCAGCATTTGGGAGGCTGAGATTGGAGGATCTGGGTTTGAGGCCAGCCTGAGCTACCTAGTGAGGCCCTCTGCAACTTAGTGAGACCCTGTCTCAAAATAAAGAATAAAAAAAATAAGGCTGGGGGTATAACTCGGAGATAGAATGCCCCAGAGTTCAATCCCCAGTACCGCCAAAAAGAGAAGAGGTATCAAAACTCCCAGCAACTTAGCAAGACACTATTTCAAATTTTTTAAAAATACTTTTAAACAGAGGTTCAGGGTGTAGCTCAGAGGTAGAATGCCCCTGGGTTCAATTCCCAGCACCAAAAAAAAAAAAGACTGACCTATGAAGTATTGACAAGAACACGCTATAAACAGAACTCTCAGATGTGTCAGGTCTGGGATTGACATTTTGCCCTACTACTAATAAGTTAGCTTGTTGTTGTTTCTTGGAAGCTGACAGAGGAACACAGATAAAGTTCTTGACCTTCCCAAGATGGGACTATCAGGCTGAAGCCCCAAAAGTCAGGAGTTCACAGATTAGTTTCCAAGGCCACAATGCTGATCAGATTAGAACATAAAACTCATAACTTGAGAAAGAGTCAACAGCAAAGAAATATGAATGGAAGCCTTCAGGAGGGATCAAAAGTTTATTCTGCAAAAGCCAAAATGGTCAATACCCAGTATAATATGGCTTTTTTCACCATGAGACAAATAGTCAACATTTGGTAGAAGTTACCAGTCTGGCAAGGAAGGGTAACTTCTCCATCAGAATCAAAGAGCTTCTTACTTTGCATCCAAAAGGCCGGGAGGAAGGAGATGGGAGACTCCTGCTCTGTGGCAGAACAGGCTTTATTAAGATAAAACCTGCGGAGGGGGTCTCCAGGAAAGGATGGAGCCGTGTCTGCTTACAGACTAGAAACTTATATAGGTTGTTTAAGGGGAGATTCCGCGGGTCGGGAACAGTGGCTAGCCATTGCTAGGGGTTCTTAAGGGGAGTTGGTTGGGTTGTTAGAGCTGGCTTAAGTAGGCAGGAGGGATGCAATGAGCAAGGGCTTGTCAGGCACCTCTTAGGCAAGACAATGGGGAGGTTTCTTTCTTTTTTCTTTTTCTTTTTCTTTTTTTTTTTTTTTTTGCGGTACTGAGGGATTGAACCCAGAGGTATTCTACCTCCGAGCTATACACCACAGCCCTATTTTTTATTCTTTATTTTGAAACAGGTTCTCACTAAGTTGCAGAGGGCCTCACTAAGTAGCTGAGGCTAGACGAGAACCTGCGATCCTCCTGTCTCAGCCTCCCAAGTACTGGGATTACAAGTGTGCGCCACCATGCCCGGCTCCAATGGGAACATTTCTATAAGCAGGGGGACAGGTGTATTTGAGCAAGACTCATGAATTTCTGGTCAGCAAAGAGACCTGCAAAATGATACATCTTCACAAGATGGAGTCACTTTCATTTGAGAATCTATCAGTGTCCAGTCCGCAATGGCGGGTGTGTTGCAGTGTCCAGCGTGATGATGGCTCCAGGTAGCAATTGTGGCCATCTGGATGGCACTGGCTTGACCAGCAGCTTGATTCTAGTTGGTCTCAGAAGAAAATGAGCCCTTAACCCAGTACATCACCAGAATATCCAGACCGCTTGACAGTTACAGTTTGTTTCCAGAACCCACAACTCAAAGAGGGGCCTTTAACCTGCCAGTCGGTAGTCTTTCAAATGGCAGACCAGATAACTGGGCCATTGGACCGAGTCAGTAAAATACAGGGAAAGAGATAGCTTTCGTTGTCGCCCCTGGAGCTACAGTTGGTCTTCCAGCATGGTGATCAAGGCAGCCATCCAGGGGACACCATCAGCTTTCATTTGAGCAGAATCGTCAGTGAACCAGGAATTCCCACTTGACTAGGGAGGCCTGTTAGAATCTCCCCTGGTTAATTGTCAAGTTCTTGTTGACCTACCCAAGACAGGACTATCAGGCAGAAGATTCACACAGTCCCATTGGTCAGGAGTTCAATTTCAATAAGCTTAGGAACAGCTTAGCAGCTGCCTTTTTTTTTTTTTTTTTTTAACCATTGCACTTGGTGGCTGCGTCAGGCAGGTGGTGCTGCTAGACTAAGAAAAGGCCTGTAACTAAGCCTCCCAGGACTGTTCAGTTCAATCACCCAACTTCTGATGTTTTTATTTCCCCCAAAACTCAAGGTCCTCATTGTTGTTACCATTTGATTTCAGCTTTGGGGGCTCCTAACTCATTAGCCACAGCCACGTTGCCTTTTTTTTTGGAACTGGGGATTGAACCCAGGGTCATTCTACCTCTGAGCTACACCCCTTAGACCTATTTTTTATTCTTTATTTTGAAACAGCCTCACTAAGTTTCGGAGGGCCTCACTAAGTAGCTGAGGCTGGCCATGAATCTGGATCCTCCTGTCTCAGCCTCCCAAGTACTGGGATTACAAGCGTGTGCCACCATGCCTGGCTTGCCACATTGCCTTTTGTTTGGTTATTTTTTGTTTATTTGTTTGGTTTGGTTTCGTTTGGTTTTGAGTGGTACTGGAGATTTAACCCAGAGGCAGTCTACCTTCAAGCTACACCCCTAGCCCTGTTTTATTTTTTATTTAGAAACGGAGTCCATCTAAATTGCTGAGGGATGGCCTTGAACCTGTGATCCTCCTGTCTCAGCCTCACAGTCCTAGTATTACAGGCTGGTACCACCACTCCCCACAGCCACAGTGCCTTTAGGCTGCAGTCACGGCCATCACTTTGCTGTCACATTGTCATGGTAATATCCTTTCCTCCTCCAACCCCGAGATGAGAAAATATTCAGTCACCATCAAGTTTCCCACTCAGCCTCACTAACAGGTAGGATGGTCAAGACACTCACGCCCTCATCACCCACCCACCACCTGGGCAACAGTATTCACCACCAGATCCCGGGGGTCCCCTGAGAACCCCAAACCCTGCCCTTGGCCCAAGTCCTTCATCTTCCAAGAGTCATACTTCTGTCAGGATCCCATCTTCAAACTTCTCAAGTCCAAGATTTTATTGTATCCTACTTACAGGCTAGTAAATTTTAGAGCGGCTGACAGAAGATAAAAGATTCCTGGGTTAAAGACAAAGTACCTACCTATTGCTCACTGCACAGCAAGCGGCATGAGTGTTAGCATGCTTACATTGGTTTCCCTTCCCCCAGGTACCACAGGGGCCGCACAGAGCCCAGATGGATGCATATGCCTCCACAAGAGAGGAACCCTGAGCTTCGGGACTTGCTATTTTTCTAGCAAGTAGTAAAGAGTCCTGGTTTTTCTCCCAGATAGTGACATTATCCCATTCCTCAAAGTTTTTCACTGCAAGAACAATCTTGAGAAGTAGCCTGGGTAAAAGGTAATCTGGGGCCAGGCATGGTGGCACACGCCTGTAATCCCAGTACTCAGGAGGCTGAGACAGGAGGATGACAGGTTTGGGGCCAGCCTCAGAAACTTAGCAAAATAAAAAGAAGGCCAGGCATGGTGGCATAGCCTATAATCCCAGTACTTAGAAGGCTAGGACAGGAGGATTGCAGGTTCAAAACCAGCCTTAGCAATTTAGCAAGGGTCTCAGCAACTTAGTGAGACCTTATTTCAAAATAAAAAAATAAAATAGGGCTGGGGGTATAGCTCATAGGTAAAATGCCCTTGAGTTCAATCCCCAAATTAAAAATTAAATAAATAGAACCAGGCGTGTGGTGGCGCGCGTTTATAATCCCAGTACTTGGGAGGTTAAGACCTGAGGATCCAGGTTGACGGCCAGCCTCAGCTACTTAGTGAGGCCCTCCGCAACTTAGTGAGACCCTATTTCAAAATAAATAATAAAAAAATAGGAGTGAGGGTATAGCCCAGAGGTAGAATGCCCCTGGGTTCAATCCCCAGTACCGCCAAAAAAAAGCTGTTAAAAATATAATGAACAGCTGCACGCCGTGGCATACGCCTGTAATCCCAGTACTTGGGAGGCTGAAATAGAAGGACTGCTGCACATTCACAGCCAGCCTCAGCAACTTAGTGAGGCCCTGTTTAAAAAAAACAAAAGTCAGCCGGGCGTGGTGGCGCACGCTTGTAATCCCAGCATTTGGGAGGCTGAGACCGGAGGATCCGGGTTCGAGGCCAGCCTCAGCTACCTAGTGAGGCACTCCGCAACTTAGTGAGACTTGGTTTCAAAATAAAGAATAAAAAATAGGGCTGGGGGTGTAGCTCGGAGGTAGAATGCCCCTGAGTTCAACCCCTAGTACCGAAAAAAAAAAAAAAAAAAAAAATAATAGGGCTGGGGGTGTGGTTCAGAGGCAAAATGTCCCTGGTTTCAATCCCTAGTACCACAAAAATAAATGAATGAATGAATAAATAAATAAATAACATGTCAACTCTTCAAAGCAGAAAAATAAAATAAATTTCATTTGGACAAATAAAAAGAACAGCATGGAAGCTGGGGATAGCTTGGAGATAGAATGCCCCTGAATTAAATCCCCAGTACAATGAATGAATGAATGAATAAATAAATAAATAAATAAATAAATGGAATGGAAAGTCTTTCTTTGTTGGGAGGGGAGGTGCAGTACTGGGAGTTGAACCCAGGGGCATTCTACCTCTGAGCTACACTCGCAGCCCTTTTTATTTTATTTTTTTTGCTTTGAAATAGGGTCTCACTAAGTTTCAAAGAGTCTCCCTAAATTTCTGAGGCTGGCCTTGAACCTGAGATCCTCCTATCTCAACCTCCCAAGTACTGAGATTACAGGTGTGCACCACCACGCCCAGTGGAACTTCTCTTTTTATGGAATATTATTTAAGAGAAAAGTCTCTGGAATAATTTTGCCTGTATTTGAACCCCCGTTTCTTCAGTTTTATAGCTGTAAGACCTTGGATGAGTTTTATAACCTAAATCCCAGTTTCTTCATCTGTTAAATTATAGCACCTAGAATTGCTATGGGATTAAATGAAATAAAGTATATAAAGGTTTTAGTGTAAAGCCCGGCATAGAATAAACTGTTGATCAATTTTAGTTATTATGTTAGTATCTTGAGTTCAACAGGCACGTTGTCTGACATCAAAAAAATTTTTTCTGGTACTGGGGATTAAACCCAGAAGAATTTTACCTCTGAGCTACCCTCCCCCCAGCTCTAGTTTATTATTTTTTTACTTTGAAACAGGGTCTCTCTAAGTTTTGGAGGACCTGGCTAAGTTGAGGAGACTGGCCTTAAACCTGTGGTTCTCTGGTCTCAGCCTCCCAAGTACTGGGATTACAGGCATGCGCCACCATACCTGACTACCATCAACTATTTAGTAAACCCTAAAGTGCCATCTAAACACAGGATCTACTTACATATTAGAGAAAGATGATATTTACAGCAGAAGATCTTTTGGTGAATCAAAAAAAAAAAAATCATCCAGATAAAGAAGGAGAATCCTTAGGTGAGCCAAGAATTTGACTTAATGGAAGGTGATGGGGGGAGGGGGGTGGGAATTGGTGAAGGGTTAAATGAGAAATGTGTGCATGTATGCCTTTATCTTTACCAGCTTATACCTAACAAGGATGTATGATTACAATGCACTAATTAAAAATAAATAAATAAATTATAAAAAAATCAGACAGGGAATAGTTAAGGAAAAATAGGTTATATTCTGAGGTTGCAAGTGGACAGGAATTTCAAAGGGGACACTGTTCAACCCACTACATCTGTAATTGCTGGTCATTGCAATTAAAATTAAATTAAATTAATTTAAGTTAAAATAATTTTTAAATTAAATTAGAATTGCAGTCTAAATTTTTTTAATTAACCATAAGTACAATAAGGTAAAGAAAAGGGAATTAAGAGAACCAATTTGAGTATTGATTCTGCCACAAAGCAGTATGTGACAATGAGAAAAGCCCTTCATTTCTCTGGAACTCAGTTTTCTATATAAACAAAGTGGTAAACAGCCCCTAATTCCCTGTTAGTTCGTGTGTGTGTGTGTGTGTGTGTGTGTGTGTGTGTGTGTGTGTGTACTGAGATTGAACTCAGGGGCATTCTACCTCTGAGCTATACCCCCAGCTCTATTTTTTATTCTTTATTTTGAAACAGGGTCTCACTAAGTTGCGGAGTGCCTCACTAGGTAGCTGAGGCTGGCTGAGAACCCGTATCCTCCTGTCTCAGCCTCCCAAATGCTCGGCCTATTTCTTTTTTTAAACAGGGTCTCCCTAAGTTGTTGAGGGCCTTGATAAGTTGCTGAGGCTGTTCTCAAACTTGGGATCCACCTGTCTCAGCCTCCCAAGTACTGGGATTACAGGAGTGTGCCACCCCACCTGGCTTCCCTCTCAGTTCTTAAATTCAATGATTCTCAGATCATGTATTTATTCATGTATTTATTCAACCATACACTAAGTCTTGGAGACATAGTGGTGAACAATGGCATTTAAATGCCTCCCCTTGTCTGTAATCCTAGCCACTCAGGAGGCTAAGGCAGGACGATAGCAAGTTCAAGGCCAGCCCCAGCAAAGTAGTGAAACCCTGTCTCAAAATGAAAAAAAAAAAAAAGTGCTAGGATATAGCTCAGTGGTAGAGACCCCTGGGTTCAATCTCCAGCACCAAAAGAAAAAGGAAAAAAGCTTCCCTTAGAAGGGGAATACAGGCATTGAACAAACTGCACAAATAATTATAATTTTGTTGACTCTAAGAAAGAAAATTACAAACTGCCAAGAGAGCAACAGGGCGCCCTTCCCCGCGTGAAGATGTGTTAAGAAGGCAACAACCAGGCAAAAACTACTTGAGACTTTTTCTGTCCCAACTTGCAACTATAGGAATTGAAGTAATAAATGGTAGCATTGACATCTCCAAGAAGTTCACAAATTCAGAACACCCATGAAACCTCACAGCAGCTTTTGTTCCTGTTCTTCATTATGCCTTGCTAAATCTTTCAACAATTTATGAGCTGGTCGTCCTGTAGCAACAAGCAGGCAGCAGTAGTAGAAGAATCTGTTAGAGGCCTCGTCAGGCGGCCATTGAGGCCAGTTCTTCTGGATGGCATGAAACCTCACCCTAACGATTTTCTTTTCGTAATACAACCCAAACTTTCTAACATCCCAACTGCAGAGTCCCAAGGCAGGTCCCCCAAACTCTCTCCCATTGTTTCCTGGACAAAATGAGACTGGGATCTCCTTGGTGTCTCTGGAGTTCACAGAATGGCCTTGAGGGATTGGATAGAAATGAGAAGAAGGGAAGCTGGATGTGGGGGCGCACGCCTGTGATCCCAGTACTTGGGAGGCTGAGATAGGAGGATCGCAGGTTTGAAGCCAGCCTTGGCAATTTAGCCAGGCTCTCAGCAACCTAGAGGAACTCTATTTCAAAACAATAAAATAAAATAGGGCTGGGGTGTAGCTCGGAGATAGAATGCCTTTGAGTTCAATCCTCAGTACCAAAAAGAGAGAGAGAGAGAGAGAGAGAGATGGAACTAGGACGGGTTGGGGTGACTCACATCTCAGTCCCGACTTGCAGTCTGACTTCAGGTCACACTAAACCCCTGTATTCATTTCTTCATTGAAGTATTTCCTTGACTCATCTTAGAGGAAAGGAGGTGAGTTCCTTGAAATCAGAAACGAGATCTTCTTTCTACTTCTGTTCTCCCTGTAGGATGAACCCAAACCTAGAAAGCATCAAACACCACACTTCCCACTATGTGGTGTTAAGGGGCATTCCAGATGCGGTCTAGTGAAATAATTCAAACCAGATCATTTAACTTCTCTGGACCTCTGCTTTCTCAAATGTTAGATGAAGATAATGCCTACTTTGTACAGCCATTATGAAAAATGAGAGATAAACTATGTGAAAGCCAGGAATGGTGGTACACTCCTGTAATCCCAGTACTTGGGAGGCTGAGACAGGAAGATCACAGGTTCAAGGCCAGCCTCAGCAATTTAGTGAGACCCTGTTTCCAAAAAAAAAAAAAAAATAGGGCTAGGGGTGTAGCTCAGAGGTAGAATGCCCCTAAATTCAATCTCCAATCTCCAGTGTCACAAACAAACAAACTATGTGAAGCACTTAGCACTTAGCATAGTAGCTGATCACAGTAAAAAACCATTATTTGGTAGCTGTTATGATTATTACTACTGGGCTCAGCCATATCCAAATCATTCAAGACAGTAAAAACCTACTAATTAAGGAAAACAAGATAGAGCCGGGCATGGTGGCACACACTTGTAATCCCAGTACTTGAGAGGCTGAGACAGGAGGATTGCGGGTTCAAATCCAGCCTCGGCAATTTAGAAAGGCTTTCAGTAACCTAATGAGACCCAGTTTCCAAATAAGAAATAAAATCAGGCTTTGGATGTAGCTTGGAGGTAGAATGCCCCTGGGTTCAATCCTCAGTACCATAAATTAATCAATCGGTTAATTAATTAATAAGCTGGTATAAGTGGTGTATGCATCACAGGTTCAAGGCCAGCCACAGCAATTTAACAATACCCTGTTTCAAAATAAAAAATAAAACCAAGTGTGGTGGGGCACACTATGATCCCAGTACTTAGGAGGCTGAGCAGGTTCCTGGCCAGCCTCTGCAACTTAGCAAAACCCTTTATAACTTATAAAGAATTTTCAGGGGCAATTTGTGTGGGGGGGGGCACTGGGGATTGAACCCAGAGTATTCTACCTCTGAGCTATACCCCTAGTCCTATTTTTTATTTTTATTTGAAAACAGGGTCTCACTAGGTTGATGAGAGTCTCACTACTTGCTGAGACTGTCCTCGAACCTGTGATCCTCCTGTCTCAGCGTCACAAGTACTGGAATTACAAGCATACACCATCACACCCGGCTCAGGGGCAATTTTGACTAAATTAAATTTTCATTATAAGCTGGGCGTGGTGGCGCACCCTTGTAATCCCAGCATTCGGGAGGCTGAGACCGGAGGATCCGGGTTCGCAGCCAGCCTCAGCTACCTAGTGAGGCACTCCACAACTTAGTGAGACCCTGTTTCAAAATAAAGAATAAAAAAATAGGGCTGGGGGAATAGCTTGGAGGTTGAATGCCCCTGAGTTCAATCCCCAGTACTGCAAAAAAAAAAAAAAAAAAAAAAGAAAGAAAGAAAAAGAAAAAGAAAAGGGAACAGTGTGAATATGTGCCAAGGAAGAAAGTATGAGCCCTCAGTGAGAATTTATTGACTCCATAATGTCAGCAGAAGAGTGATTGGTAATTCAGGGAGGGTATGACCATCCTTGGGAGGTATTCTTACTAGAATTAAGTGCCAAAGAGTCCTTAGCATCAGAAGAAAGAGTATCAGGCTGGGTGTGGTGGTGCACGTTTATAATCCCAGCATTTGGGAGCCTGAGATTGGAGGATCCCGGGTTCACAGCCAGCCTCAGCTGCTTAGTAAGGCCCTCCGCAACTTAGTGAGACCCGGTTTCAAAATAAAGAATAAAAAATAGGCTGGGGCTGTAGCTTGGAGGTAGAATGCCCCCAGGTTCCATCCCCAGTACCGCAAAAAAAAAAAAAAAAAAAAATAGGGCTGGGGGTACAGCTCAGAGGTATAATGTCCCTGGGTTCAATCCCCAGTACTGAAAAAAAAAAAAAAAATTCTATCTGGGCCTAGTGGAGCACACCTATAATCCCAGTTCTTGGGAGGCTGAGACAGGAGGATCCCAGGTTTGAGGACAGCCTCAACAAGTAGTGAGACACTATTCAACCTAGTAAGACCCTGTTTCAAAATAAAAAAATAAGGTTGGAGGTGTAGTTCAGAGGTAGAATACCTCTGAGTTCCATTCCCAGTACCTCACAAAAATAAAAAATAAAAAAAAATATAAAGGTGACATATGGAGCAAGATCAATTTATACCCATTCCTGACAGGAGTGTTAAATTTGTAAAGTGAACTTGGGAATTTGTAAAGTGAACACTTTGGCAGCTGAACATGCCCATAACCTTAACAGAGCATCAATTCTGTGCTTGTGTATCTGTAGTAACCACTGCCTTTGTGTCCAGAAGATTATAGAGGAATTTTCAGAGCAGTATTGTACTTAATAGTTCCAACTGAGAATAACTCGTATGCCCACCACAGCAAAATATGGATAAATAAATAGAGTATGATGTTTGCTGTGGGGTTTTCATATATGGCTTTTATTGGGTTGCATAATGTTCTCCAGGTCCTTCCATTTTCCTGCAAATGACATAATTTTTTCTTCTTTACTGCTGAGTAGAATTCCATTGTGTATCATATTTATCAAATAATTGTGTAATCCATTCATCTGTTGATAGATATCTAGGTTGGTTCCATAATTTGGCTATTGTGAATTGTGCTGATATTCATGAATTACTATAATATTCTAATTTCAATGTCTTTGGAAAGATGCCCAGGTGTGGTATAGGTGGATCATATGGCGAATCCATTCCCAGTTTTCTAAGAAATCTCACACTGATCTCCATAGCACCTGCACTAATTTGCAATCTCACCAACAGTGTATAAGAGTTCCTATTTCCCCACATCCTTGCCGGCATTTAGTGTTGTTTGACTTCTTGATAATCGTCATTCTAATTGTGGTTAGATGGAATCTCAGTGTAGTTTTTATTTGTATCTCCCTGATTGCTAATGATGTGCGGCCATTATTTCTTCAAATATTCTCTCTCTCTCTCTCTCTCTCTCTCTCTCTCTCTCTCTCTCTCTCTCTTTCTTTCTCTCCCCCACCCTCCTGCCCTTTTGGGACTTCACAATGTATACATTGTTCTGCTTGATAGTGTTTAACATGTCCCTTAGACTCTGTTTATTTTAGTGTGTGTGTGTGTGTGTGTGTGTGTGTGTGTGTATGTGTGTGTGTGTGTGTGTGAGATATTGGGGATTGAACTCAAAGTCAGGCATTCTACATCCAAGCTATACCCCCAGCCCTAGTTTTTATTTTTATTTTTGAAACAGGGTCTCGCTAGTTGATGAGAGTCTCACTACTTGCTGAGGCTGTCCTCAAACCTTCGATCCTCCTGTCTCAGCCTCCCAAGTACTAAGATTATAGGCCTATGTCACCACGGCAGCTCTATTTACTTTTCTTCAATACTTTTTTCTTTTTTCTTTTGTGTGTGTGTGTATGTGTGTGTGTGTGTGTGTGTGTGTGTGTGTGGTACTGGGGATGGAATCCAGGGACCATCTACCTCCTAGCTACACCCTCAGACCTGAAATAGCATCTTACTAAGTTGCTGAGAGCCTCACTAAGTTGCCGAGGCTAACTTCAAACCTGCAATCCTCCTGTCTCCACCTTCCAGGTACTGGGATTACAAGCATGCACCACCACACCCAGCTTCTTTTTTCTTTCTGCTCCTCAGACTTGGTCATTTCCATGACCCTGTATTCAAGTTTGCTGATTCTTTCTTCTGCCTGATCAAATCTGCTTTTGAATATCCCCATCACCACACAGGGATCTGAGGAGGTCTTCCCAGAGGCAGAGTACAAATTCTACTTAACCTTCCAAGTCCTGGATGCCATTGCAGAAAATAATTTAAGGGTCAGCCAGATTGTAGAGCAAGAAGGGAGAGCTTTATTGGAAAGCATAGAATACATAACTCAAGAAAGAAGAAGTACAGACAGATCTCAAACAGTGAGTCTCCTGTCTTGCTCTGGACTTCTCACATTTGTAGAGGGACAGTAGCTAAAGGGCTGAATTAGAAGTGGAGTCAGAGCCGGGTGTGGTGGCACACGCTTGTAATCCCAGTACTTAGGAGGCTGAGACTAGAGGATCCGGGTTCGAGGCCAGCCTCAGCTACCTAGTGAGGCACTCTGCAACTTAGTGAGACCATGTTTCAAAATAAAGAATTAAAAATAGGGCTGGGGGTATAGCTTGGAGGTAGAATGCCCCTGAGTTCAATCCCCAGTACTGCAAAAAAAAAGTGGAGTCAGGGCAAGGTTGAGTAATTTCCCACCAGTTCTCACTGTGCTTGCTCATTGGCCTTGAATGTTTGAATTATGCTACTTCATACATTACATGTTTCATTAGAATCCTAAATCTCCACCCAGGGGCGTGCATTTTATTACTATAATGAAGCTAGGGTCATTTCTCTGTCACCAGAGTATCTAATGCACATGTTCCCTACAGGAACCCATAAGGTTTTGTTGCTTTTTTTTCACCAGCTAGTGGACTAGCTGCAGGCAAGTTACCAGCTGGGTTGCTCATGAACTCATGAATTGTTTGTTCTGCACATCAGTTTTTGAGACTCAATGTCCTTTTTTTTTTTTTTTTTTTTTTTTGCAGTACCGGGGATTGAACCCAGGAGCATCCTACCTACGGGCTACCACCCCCAGAACTATTTTTGTATTCTTTATTTTGAAACAGGGTCTCACTAAGTTGCGGAGTGCCTCACTAAGTAGCTGAGGCTGGCCACGAACCCAGATCCTCCAATCTCAGCCTCCCGAATGCTGGGATTACAAACGTGCGCCACCACACCCAGTGAGACTCAATGTTCTTTCTATATCCCTAAATTCCAAGCTCACCCAAGTGCAATTTTTTTTTAACTTCTGTTATTATTATTTTTGTTTTCTTTTGTCTTTTTCTGCAGTATGGGGTATGGAATCCAAGGGCAGTCTATCTCCAAGCTACACTCCCATCCCTATTTTATCTTTTAACTTTGAAACAGGGTCTCACTAATTTTCAAAGGGCCTCACTAAGTATCTCAGGCTGGCTGCAAAGCTGCGGTCCTCTTGTCTCAGCCTCTCAAGTACTGGGATTATGAGCATGTGTTACCACTCCAGCCAGTTATTTTCATTTTAAGCTCCAAAACTTATTTCTACTTTCTTTTTAGGTTTTATATCTCTTTGTTGATATTTTCTTCTGTTCACACATTGTTTTCCACATCTTTCTTTAATTCTTCGAGCATTTGTAGGGGAGTACTAGGGATTGAGCAAGGGGCATTCTGCCTCCGGCCAGTTTTTATTTTTTATTTTGAAACAGGGTCTCGCTAAGTTGCTAAGAGTCTCTCTACATTGCTGAGGCTGGTCTCAAACCTGTAACCCTCCTGTCTCAGCCTTTCAGGTACCAGGATTAGAGGCATGTGCCACCATGCCTGGCTGCCTTACAGTTTTTTGTCGAAAACAAAAAATGTAATAGGCTTACTTGTTGAGTCATAAGATGAATTAAAATTTAGAAAACATTTACATTTGTGGAATGCTTCACAGTTTTTAAGGTATCTACATGATCTCATTTGATCCTCTTGAGCCCAGTGTGGTATGTGGATAAGATAGTGGGGTTCAGTTTATGTGACTTGCCCAAGATCATAGAGAGAAAATAGCACAGCCTAAGATGAAATCCAGGTCTCCTGAGTTTTTCTTGAGGGAGGGGGAGCAGCGCTCAGGATCCAGCCAAGGGTCTCAAACACTAAAGATAAGCACTCTGCCACTGAGCAACATCTCCAGCCAGGCATGGTGGCACACGCCTGTAACCCCAGCATTTGAGAGGATGAGACAGGGGGATCATTGCTGTAACCTCAGCAAGTAATATGACTCATCAATTTAGCAAGATCCTGTTTCAAAATAAAAATAAAAATAGGACTGGGGGTGTATCCCAGAGATAAAAAGCTCCTGAGCCGGGCGTGGTGGCGCACGCTTGTAATCCCAGCATTCGGGAGGCTGAGACCGGAGGATCCGGGTTCGCAGCCAGCCTCAGCTACCTAGTGAGGCCCTCCGCAACTTAGTGAGACTCGGTTTCAAAATAAAGAATAAAAAATAGGGCTGGGGGTATAGCTCGGAGGTAGAACGCCCCTGAGTTCAATCCCCAGTCCCGCAAAAAAAAAAAAAAAAAAAAAAAAAAAATGCTCCTGGGTTAAATCCGAAGGACCACAAACAAAAAATCTCCAGCCTATATAGAGTGTGTGTGTGTGTGTGTGTGTGTGTGTGTGTGTATGGGAGGGGTTCTGGGGATTGAACCCAGGAGCATTCTACCTTTGAGCTATACTCCCAGCCGTTTTGTTTTGAAACAGGGTCTCACTAGGTTGCTGGGAGTCTTGCTATGAGGCTATTTTCAAGCCTGCAAGCCTCCTGTGTCAGCCTCCCAAGTACTGGAATTAAAGGCTTGCACCACCACATCCAGCTCACATGGACTCTATTCACTTCTCTTTCCAGTTGCTCTTCTCCCTACAAACCGCCAAAAAGAAATTGGTCCTTAGAAATAAAGATGGATCACTAAATGCAGTGGCACACATCTGTAATTCCAGTACTTAAGAAGCAAAGACAGGAGAATCCCAAGTTTGAGGCCAGCCTGGTCAACTTAGTGAGACCTCATCTCAAAGTTAAAAATAAAAAGGGCTGGGGAGCCGGGCATGGTGGCACACGCTTGTATTTCCAGTACTTGGGAGGCTGAGACAGGAGGATCGCAGGTTTGAAGCCAGCCTCAGCAACTTAGTGAGACTCTGTTCCCAAATAAAATATAAAATAGGTCTGGGGGTGTAGCCCAGAGGTAGAAGGCCCCTGGGTTCCATCCACAGTACCACAAAAAAAAAAAGTTGTAGAGCCCCCTGCCATTCAATTCCCAGTACCCCTGCCATTCAATTCCCAGTACCACACACAAACACACACACACACACACGATAAATCGATGGAGGGCTGTGCCATCTCCATCCTATACTTTTACCCCTACCCCCACAAAAACAGACAGTACTTTCTGCAGGGGTCTGCGTTAAGCTTCTGTCCTTCTGTGGAGCCTCCAAGCTTCACACCACCCTGAGGGTCCTAAATTGTGAACTTATAAATTCTAGCTGATTCAAGGAAAAACCAAGTAAGTAAGGAGAAGAGACACATTCTAAAAGTTTACAGAGAGCCGGGCGTGGTGGCGCACGCTTGTAATCCCAGCATTTAGGAGGCTGAGACCAGAGAATCCGGGTTCGAAGCCAGCCTCAGCTACCTAGTGAGGCACTTCGCAACTTAGTGAGACCCTGTTTCAAAATAAAGAATAAAAAATAGGGCTGGGGGTATGGCTCGGAGGTAGAATGCCCCTGAGTTCAATCCCCAGTACCACACACACACACACACACACACACACACACACACACATACACACACACACAAAAAGAATAAAAAATAGGGCTGGAGCTGGGCATAGTGGCTCATGCTTGTAATACCAGCATTTGGGAGGCTGAGACCAGAGGATCCGGGTTGTCGGCCAGCCTCAGCTACCTAGTGAGGCACTCCGCAACTTAGTGAGACCCTGTTTCAAAATAAAGAATAAAAAATAGGGCTAGGGGTATAGCTCAGAGGTAGAATGCCCTTGAGTTCAATCCTCAGTACCGGTGGGGAAAAAAAATAGGGCTGGGGGGATAGCTAGGAGGAAGAATGCCCCTGAGTTCAATCCCCAGTACCACAAAATAAATAAATAAATAAATATTTATAGAGTCCGCAGAAGAGCAGCTCCTTCAATGGGCAAAGATTTACATCAGAATTTTAAAATTAGGAGACCAATATTGAAAGTCCCCAAAGAAATTTTACTAATAAGACACTCCAGGCCTCAGCAATTGGCCTATCTGGGGTTTCACTTCTCTATACCAACTGCTCCTCGGCCCACCCAGAATTTCTGAAAGAAGCTGAATTAAATCCTTCATTGGCAGGATTTGTTTTTCCAGGTTAACAACTAGGTCTGAATTTCATTCTGCCTGGGGTTCATTTTGAATTAAATTCTCATTAAACTCTGTCCATGGAATATCCTCAGTGCAGCCACTTTCCTTCTACCCCCTTCTAACCTCAGTGTCAACACCAATTTCAATTCCAAGGGCTGGGGAGAAATGCAGGAAGACCAGACCACAAAACTTGTGGCCACTGGGATGAGTCTGAATGCACAGTGTTTGCCCAGCTGGAAGCAAAAGGATAAGATGAGGAAGGCAGCTGCTGGGAACTCCTGGGGTCTTGGAAATACCTCACACCAACCCGCCTTGCCTCTGCTGCCCAAGGACAGGGAAGAAGCTGTGCTCTGCCTTCCCTTAGAGAGGCTGATTGAGAGCACAGTGACTTGCACTGTAAGTAGGAGGAAACAATTTTCTTTTCTTCTGCTGCCTTCGGAGATTCTTTCTCCTGCTTTAGGTTTAAGTTTCAAATGACCTGGGTTGCTAGCATTGCCCTCTGTAAAATAAAGGTTACCCTTGCTTTTGGCTTCTTTTTTTAAGATCTGCTCTCTTGCTCTGCTTACTTCTGCTTTCAGCTGATGAAACATTTCCTCCTTTCATGGTAGATCTGTGAGGATCTTCCTGCCTGTGAGATGGAGTGAAGTTTGAAATAATATTTGTAGTATGACTGGTTATTTTATTGTTCTTCTATTTGAAATTTCAAAACTCCTCTGCTGCAAGTTGAAAAGCAAAATCCCTTGGCCTCGGCTCTTTGGTGGGACGCATCCAAGTTCATACGGCAACTTGAATTTGCTTCCAGAATAAGTAGAGAACTTCTTAGCCATCCCTCATTTCTTGAAAAGTTAAACAGATATATTAGATTTTGTGTGTGTGTGTGTGTGTGTGTGTGTGTGTGTGTGTGTGTGTGTTACTAGGGTGCTGGGGATTGAATCCAGGGGCATTCTTCCCCTGAGCTACACTCCCAACCCTATTTTATTTTTTATTTTGAAACAGGGTCTCGCTAAATTGCTGAAGCTGGCTTTGAACCTACAATCCTCCTGCCTCAGCCTCCCAAATCCTGGGATTACAGGCGTGCACCACCATGCCCCGTTTCTATTTGATTCACTTTTGAAGGTCAGAGTAGTTGAGAGAAGATTGACATAAAGGAAGAAATCAACATTTGCTAACTAGTCACTTCTTAATTTTTTTACCCTGCTTTCTCCATTTCCTAGCAGTAAAAATAAAAAATTATTCTAAGAAAGAAGTACTCCTACATATCCACTCTGACTCAGTTACATTTTAGTGTTTCTTTAGATGTCTTCAAAAAGTTGCTTGTAGTGTTGTCACAAGGTAGAGAGTTTCCCCCAGGTCTTGTCTCCCCAAAAGAAAGGTTTCATTCGGGAGACACAGATTGGGTGCACATGAAGGGTTTTATTGGGTAGGTTACCAGAATGGTCACAGAGCCGGCTAGTCCCAGAGCAAAAAGAGAAGGCGTCTCCCACAGTGTCCAGAAACCCCACCTCTTTTCATGCAGAGTAATTTGGGGCGGTTATGTTTGGGTTTTACTACACTATTTTGGAATTTTCTACTGGTGTCTAAAGCTACAATGTGAGCCAGGCATTGGGGTGCACGTTTGTAACTCTGTTTTATTTTGTTTTTGCGGTACTGGGGATCGAATCCAGAGGCATTCTACCTCTGAATTACATCCCCAGCCCTGTTTTTTTATTCTTTAGTTTGAAACAAGGTCTCACTAAGTTTCAGAGGGCCTCACTAAGTAGCTGAGGCTGGCCCCTAACCCGGTTCCTCCAGTCTCAGCCTCCCAAGTACTGGGATTACAAGCATGTGCCACCACACCTGGCTTTTTTTTTTTTTTTTTTAGTACTGAGGATTGAATGCTGGGACATTCTATCTCCAAGCCCTAAATATACCCTAGTCCTATTTTTTATTTTGAAACAAGGTCTCACTAAGTTGCAGAGGGCCTCACTATGTAGCCAAGGCTGACTTCAAACCTGTGATCCTCCTGTCTCAGCCTCCCAAGTACTGGCATTACAAGCATGCAACTACCATACCCAGCTGAGACCTTGTTTCAAAATAAAAATAAAAAAGGGCTAAGGGTATAGCTCGGAAGTAGAATATCCCTGGGTTTAATCCCCAGTACCAAAAAATAAATAAGTAAATAAAAATAAAGCTGCAATGTAATGGCTCCAAGTCTCTGATCACAGCTGGGCCGGGGAATCTCCATTTCTCTCCTCAGGAAGCCTCCTCCCCATCCCATTTCTTTTCCCTGCTCTGCTCATCTCTGGCTAACTACCTAACAGTGTCAGATTTCTAATGGCTCATATAGAGCAGATCCTTTTAGGAATCAGTCTGCATGTGTAGCATTGGTTCATTTCATATATTACAGACCCCCCCCTCTCTTTCTTTTTCTTTCTTTCTTTCTTTCTTTCTTTCTTTCTTTCTTTCATCTTTCTCTTTTTCTTTTTGTACTGAGGATTGAACCCAGAGGCATTCTACCTCCAAACTACACCCCCAAACCCAATTTATTTTTTGTTTTGAAACAGGGTCTCACTAGGTTGCTGAGTCTCACTACTTGCTGAGGCTGTCCTTGAACCTACGAGCCTCCCAAGTACTGAATTATAGGCATGTGCTACTACACCCAGCTCAGCATTCTAACTCTAAGCTCCACCCCAGCCCTATTTTATTTTTTATTTGGAAACAGAGTCTCACTAAGTTGCTGAGAGTCTCGCTAAGTGTCTGAGACTGGCCTCGAACCTGCAATCTTCGTATCTCAGCCTCCCAAATACAGGGATTATAGGCATGCACCACCATGCCCAGCTCCTCCTTTTCCTTTCAGAGTGTTTGACATTCCAGAATAGATGCCCATTTTAACGTATACTAACATCCATTAGATGAAAGCTTGGGTTAATTGGGGGTGACATTAGACATTTGTTCTGCTTTCTTTGGACAGGGTCTAAGAGGCTAAATGGATGGCACATTAGAGTTACTTTTAGTTTTCTTTGGTTATTTTGTGGACCTTAATGAGACCAAGAGCTCTTGAGCTACTCTGGAAAGCACTTTCACAGGTGTGGGTCTTGAAGGTATTTTCTGCTTTTTCCAAATGGAACTTATTTGTACAGATGTTGAAGGTTTGCTCAGCTGAATTTCTTTAGTTCTGACTTGATCCTTTCCAGTAGAAAATTTCATCGGACCTCAAAGCCTCTTCCCCTCTTCCTGCTGTAAAGTTGTTGGAGCTGTAGCAAACCATTGGCTCAGCTTCAGCCAGGTTTAGTGGGCACAGAATGCACTCAAGAAAAAAAAACTCAGAAAATCAGACAGCATGATTACGGGGGAAAGAAGGGAAGAGAAGTGGTGTGTGTGTGTGTGTGTGTGTGTGTGTGTGTGTGTGTGTGTGTGTATGCACGCGCGCACGCATGCCTGTGGACAGGGATGGGGGCAGGTACCAGGGATTGAAGCCTG
Source organism: Graphiurus murinus (assembly GCA_004027655.1). Taxonomy (NCBI): domain Eukaryota; kingdom Metazoa; phylum Chordata; class Mammalia; order Rodentia; family Gliridae; genus Graphiurus; species Graphiurus murinus. Next base: position 3,479 of record PVLC010015504.1, on the reverse strand, counting down.
GGGCATTCTACCTCTGAGCTACTCCTCTGGCCCTTTATTTTATTTTTATTTTTTTTTTTATTTTTTGCGGTACTGGGGATTGAACTCAGGGGCATTCTACCTCCGAGCTACACCCCCAGCCCTATTTTTTATTCTTTATTTTGAAACCGGGTCTCCCTAAGTCGCAGAGTGCCTCACTAGGTAGCTGAGGCTGGCCGCGAACCCGGATCCTCCGATCTCAGCCTCCCGAATGCTGGGATTACAAGCGTGCGCCACCACGCCCGACTCATCCTCTGGTCCTTTATTTTGAAACAGGATCTTGCTAAGTTGCTGAGGCTAGCGGAGAACCTGTGATCCTCCTGTCTCAGCCTTCCAAGTACTAAGATTACAGGCGTGGGCCACCACATCCATCAAGAAGTAGTTTCTGAAGGACAACAACAACAAAAGATCAATATAGTAACCACTAAAGTCTTTATGGAGTGATGATAATCAAGCTGAAGGGAATGATGTCAGGAGACTTGAAGTAGTCATTTTAGCAGCTCCTACCAACACTTTTTTCCTTGTACACTAGTGTTGCAGGAGACTAAGTTTCCCTCTCCTTAGTTTCCCCTGGTTCTCGAGACAGGATTTCTGGAAGCCAAAATCAGAGACAGGTTTCTTTATTTACCGGTAAATGGCTTAGTTGACAAACGCATGGATCTTAGCCATGAACAAAGGACTCACAAGATTCACGGATTGAACTCAGGGGCATTCTACCTCCGAGCTATGAGCTATACCCCCAGCCCTATTTTTTATTCTTTCTTTATTTTTTGCAGTCCTGGGGATTAAACTCAGGGGCATTCTACCTCCGAGTAACACCCCCAGCCCTATTTTTTATTCTTTATTTTGAAACCGAGTCTCATTAAGTTGCAGAGTGCCTCACTAGGTAGCTGAGGCTGGCCGCAAACCCGGATCCTCTGGTCTTAGCCTCCCGAATGCTGGTATTACAAGCGTGCGCCACCACGCCTGGCTTATTCTTTATTTTTTGAAACAGGGTCTCACTAAGTTGTGGAGTGCCTCACTAGGTAGCTGAGGCTGGCCATGAACCCGGATCCTCTGGTCTCAGCCTCCCAAATGCTGGGATTATAAGCGTGTGCCACCAAGCCCTGCCACATGATTCTTATACCCTTGATCTCTCACTTTGGAGATGGGAGAGGTAACCTTTAGATTTATTATACCTAGTCTAAATAAGATACTTAAGTTACATACCATCCCCCAGCTCCCCCAGCTCTCTCCAGGGTTTTTTTGTTTTGTTGGTTTTTTTTTTTTTTTTTTTTTTTTTTTTTTTTTTTTTTTTTTTTTTTTTTTTTTTTTTTTTTTTTTTTTTTTTTTTTTTTTTTTTTTTTGGTACTAGGGATTGAACCCAGGAGCATTCTACCTCTGAGCTACACCACCAGTCCTATTTTTTACTCTTTATCTTGAGACAGGGTCTCACTAAGTTGCAAAGGGCCTCACTAAGTAGCTGAGGCTGGCCTCGAACCCAAATCCTCCAATCTCAGCCTCCCAAATACTGGGATTACAAGCGTTTGCCACCACACCCGGATCTCTCCAGTCTTTTAACTGGCTTTCTCTGGTTTACATTAAGGAGAGCTCCTGGATCATGACTCTGGGTTGCCAAAGAAACAGCTCCCTTATCTTTTGGAAGTGCTTGCTTGCGAGCAGCTAGGGGGAGAGGTTGGGGAACTTTTCCTTTTACCCATCTTGGGTCTAAGCTTCTAACAATATTTCAAAGGCTCTGACTGGGTTTCCTACCTCACTAGGAATGCATATCTGGGAAGTCTAGGCTCTTACCCCTGTTTCAGTGGAACAGGGAGAGAGATTTCATACTGACAAGCAGCTGCTTGTATGATTCTTGTCAGGTTCTTACCTTTGCTCCTGACTGACCAGTTATAAGTTTGTGTTCCCACAACCTCCTCCTCAGGTTCAATTCATTTGCTAGAGCATAGAACTCAAGAAAGCACATATGTTTATCAGTTTATTGTAAAGGATATTACAGAAGAGACTAGTGCACACCAGTAAAGAGATATATAGAATAAATTTTAGAGAAAGGGGCACAGAGCTTCCATGCCCTCTCCCGGAGCACCACCCTCCAGGAGCCTCCAGGTGACCAGCTATCTAGATGTCCTCTGCACCCTGTCCTTTTGGGGCTGTATGCAGGTTTCCTTTTTCTTTCTTTCTTTCTTTTTTCCTTTTTGGTGGCACTGGGGATTGAACCCAGAAGCACTCTACCTCTGAGCTACACCCCTAGCCTGATTTTATTCCTTATTTGGAAGCAGGGTCTCACTAAGTTGCAGAGGGCCTCACTTTGTTGCCAAGGCTGGCTTTGAACCTGTGATCCTCCTGTCTCAGCCTCCCAAGTACTGCGATTACAAGCATGAGCCACCATGCCTGGCTCTGCAGGTTTCTTTATGTAGGTATGATTAAAGGCTGGGGGCACACCTTAGTGGTAGCGCTCCCCTGGGTTCAATCCCCAGTACCGCACACAACAATAGAGTCGTATGTGAGGAAACATAAATAGAATAAAATAAAATTTCTTCCAAAGCAAGTTGGACTGGGTCAGGACAGCAATCTAAAGTTTCTAGTCTTCTTTCTATTTACTTTAGAAAAGGTACCAATCTTGCATAGCTCTGGAGCTAGACAGACCCAATATAGAGTCCCCTCTTTGTCACTCGCTATCTCTGTGACCTTGAACACTGGGTTTCAGTTTCTTTATCTTGTTGCCAGGATTAAATGGACATAGGGGCCAAGAACAGAACCTACGATACAGCAGACACTCAGCAGGTGAAGCTGCTATAATTTAGGTCCCTGCTTTTGTCACTAAACAGCAGTTTGAGTTGTCTTTCAGTAGAAAGAGCAGGACCACGAAAGAGCTTATAGTCTGGACTCTGAATTGTCTACTTGAGAAACCACTTTTCTAGCCGGGCGTGGTGGCGCACGCTTGTAATCCCAGCATTCGGGAGGCTGAGACTGGAGGATCTGGGTTCGAGGCCAGCCTCAGCTATCTAGTGAGGCCCTCCGCAACTTAGTGAGACCCTGTTTCAAATAAAGAATACAAAATAGGGGTGGGAGTATAGCTCAGAGGTAGAATGCCCCTGAGTTCCATCCCCAGTACCACAAAAAACAAACAAACAAAAAAAAAACAAAGAAACCACTTTCCTGTTCTGGACTTCACTTTCCACACTTGTGGAACCAGAGTGGATGGACTAAATCAGTCTCTCATACATCACAATACCTAGAAGCTTATTTAAAAATGTGTCTTCTGAGCCGGGCATGGTGGCGCACGCTTGTAATCCCAGCATTCGGGAGGCTGAGACCGGAGGATCCGGGTTCGCGGCCAGCCTCAGCTACCTAGTGAGGCACTCCACAACTTAGTGAGACTCGGTTTCAAAATAAAGAATAAAAAATAGGGCTGGGGGTATAGCTCGGAGGTAGAATGCCCCTGAGTTCAATCCCCAGTACCG
>PVLC010015503.1:5501-37364 GCA_004027655.1 Graphiurus murinus | reverse complement strand
CCAATCTCTGCAGTGGGGGTTTAGGGGTGACAGGTTGTGTTCAGAGATAAAGTTTGAGTGAGAGGTCACAGTTATGAATGCAGGAATAGGATAAAGAAGAGAGTGTGATCCAGCAGAATAAGAGGTTGAGTGTGTTGAGGAGATGTATTGTAAAGATTAGAGATGGTAGATAATGATAAGTGACAGGAAAAAGGAGAAAAGAGAAGAGAGGAGGTAAAGTGTTGTGGAGAGGTATTTAGAGGGGAAGGGGGGAAGCATGTAGAAGGGACAGGGAGGGGGTTCAACAGCCTAAGCCAGAGACAACAACGCAAGTAATCATCCAAACAAACATATATAATTCAAGGCAATACAAAACAAAAACAGAGTATAAATATATAGAACTTATCACCAAAGAAGAAGAAAGAGAAAAAGGGAAAAAAAAAAGAAGAAGAACCAAAAATCTACAAAATAGCAACCCGAGACTAGAGTGATCATTCTGCTAGATCATAAGCACCGAGCTTGAATATTTTTATTTGCTCTTTCAGTTCAGGCAGAGGACTTCTCCCACTGCTAGCTTATGTCTCTGGGCTCTCCAGGGCCTGGCTGTGTCTCTCTCTCTCTCTGCTTTTTGCTTTTGCAGTCTAAATGCCAGGCCTTTCCAGATGCCCTATATGCTCTGGGATCCTGTGCCCTTCTGGCCCTGTCTAGTCTCTAGAAGGGCGGATACCTGAGTCTAACCTTTGTATTGTGAACCCAGCACCCCGGGTTGTAGTCCACTTACAGATCCCTGCTGTTCAGCCTGTTCCACCTCCGGATACTGTTCCTCCTGTCTCAACTGAGGCACTCCCAGTTCATGGTCAGGTTTCAAGTGTTCCTTCTCTTTCTGGGTTCATGGCTAGACTGCTTCAGACTCTGTTGAGCCTTCGCTCATTTTTCCATCTCTGGGGCAGAGCTCAGAGGCCGACCCATGGGAGCTCGCGCTGGTCTTTCCACTCATTCCGGGCGCTATAGATGGTTCGGTGATATCCGCCTAGGTAGTGCGTGGAGACTCGGGGGTCCCCACGCCACGCCTGGGCTTTTAGCTATGCCCGCCATGGATTTTGCAGCTCACAGCATCAGGCTGATCTCCGTTGCTTCAGATCCCCTCTCAGTGGCCTCGCTCCTCGGTGGCGCGACTCCGGGGCGCAGAGCGCCAGATCCCGTCTCGGGGCCTGGTTCCTCTGCGGCGCGGCTCCAGGGCGCAGGGCGCCGGATCCCCTTTCGGTGGCCTAGCTCCTCGGCAGTGCAGCTTCGGGGTGCAGGGCGCCGGATCCCCTTTCGGTGGCCTAGCTCCTCGGCAGTGCAGCTTCGGGGCGCAGGGCACCGGATGCCGTTTCAGGGCCTAGCTCCTCGGCAGCGCAGCACCGGGGCGCAGGGCACAGGAGCGCAGGGTGCCAGATCCCTTCTCGGTGGCCTAGCTCCTCAGCGGCGCAGCTCCGGGGTGCAGGGCACCGGGGCGCAGGGCACCGGGGCGCAGGGCGCCGGATGTCATCTCAAGGCCTAGCTCCTCGGTGGCGCAGCTCCGGGGTGCAGGGCACCGGGGTGCAGGGCGCCGGATACTGTCTCGGGGCCTGGCTCCTCGGCGGCGCGGCTCCAGGGCGCAGGGCACCGGGGCACAGGACACAGGATCCCCTCTCGGTGGCCTAGCTCCTCGGCGGCGCAGCTCCGGGGCGCAGGGCGCCGGATGTCATCTCAGGGCCTAGCTCCTCGGCGGCGCAGCTCGGGGTGCAGTTCACTGGGGCACAGGGCGCCGGATACCGTCTCGGGGACTAGCTCCTCCGCGGCGCGGCTCCGGGGCGCAGGGCACCGGGGCGCAGGATGCCAGATCTTGTCTCGGTAGCCTAGCTCCTTGGTGGTGTGGCGCTAGGGCGCAGGGCGCCGGGCTGCTGCGCAGCCGGCTTTCTTACTTTCCTAGGTCCGCTTTCTGGTTCTTCATTTGTTGTAATTCAAATTCCGCTTTTTTTGGTTGTTGTTGTTGTATTTTTCCTTCTGTTAAGAAGCTCTTTGTATGGTAGATTTGGTTCGAAATCGCAGTGTCTGAAGGAAGTTGTTTCACTCAGTCGCCATCTTGGATCTCTCCCCTTCTTTTTTAAATTTCTTCCTTGTGTTTATTTGCGTATTTTCTCTAGTGTCGGTTTGATAGACATGAATTATTTTAGCTTCTGTTTTTCTTGGAAGATTTTATTTCTCCATTGTTTTTGGAAGATGTATTTGCCTTATAAAGTAGTCTTGACAAAACATTGTTTTATTTCAGGGTTTGGAGTACGTTGTTCCAGGCCCTCCTGACTTTCGTGACTTGATTTTAGAAGTCTGGGGTTATTCTTATTATCTTACTTCTGAATGTCACCAATCCTTTTGCTCTTGATGCATATAAGAGTCTCACCTTGATCTCTGTTAGTCCTTTTGATCATTATATGATGTGAAATTATTCTCTGTTCATGCCTAATTGGGGTTCTAAATGTTTCTGTATGTATGTATACACCTCATTTTCTATTTTTGGGGAAGTTCTCTGATATTTCTCTGAAGAGAGTTTTAATTTCCTTGGTTTGTGCTTCTATACCCTCTTCTATGTCTATTATCTTTAAGTTTGCTTGTTTAAAGTTATCCCAAATCTCTTGAATGTTTCAGTTGTTTTGTTGAACTGTCTCTCCATATGTTGTTGACCGCATGTTCATTTTTGAATGATCTATCTTCTAAGAGCAAGATTCTGTTTTCCCTGTGATCTATTCTGCCATTGATGGTTTCTATTGAAGTTTCTATTTCACTTATTGCATCCTTCATTCTTTTTAATTCCTGTTCAGGGTATTTATCTTTTTATTATATGTTCCTTCATATCTTGTAGCCTTTTTCTGATCCCATTACTAACATCTTTTATCGTATCTATAAAGTTTTGTATTTCCCTTCTAGCATTCTCTTTATCTCTGAATTGGTGACTTCTGTTGTTGTAGAGTTGTGGAAGTTTATTGTTTCCTTGTTAGTCTTCTTTCTTATGTTTTATAATTCTTAAATTTGTCTTTGTTGCCTTTTCCAACTCTCTTTTGTGTGGAGTTCTCATATCTAATCACTTTGCCTTTATGATGTATCCTATTCTGAAGGTAAATATTTAACTCCAGGTATGCCTTAAGGGGTACTGGTATATGTAGCCACTGACTGTCCTCCAGCCTCTGTCCTCATTGAGCCTAGAGTTGGATAAAGTTTGTAGTGTTTCCAGATTGCTTGGGTGTCTGCCTACCCAGTATTTCCCAGAGAGAGCCCTCCTCCCATTGCTCTGGTTACTGGGGCTGCTTGATACCCTGTGCTCTGCTAAGGTCATATGAGACCCTGCACTCCACAGAGTTCTCTGTTCTTCCTAGGTTTTATTATCCCAGTGGGAACCCCTACTTTCCTTCTAACAGTGATCATTTGAGATTCTGCAGGCCACCTGCTTCCGGCACCAGACTCCACCTGCCTAAGTTGTATAATTGTGTTCTTGTATCACTCCCCCCAATCTGCTAGGAGGAAGAGTTGGATGGAGGGTAGGCACAATGTTGCAGCACCTCTAGCTATCTGTGGGGGGGAGCCACCTGCTGTGATCCAAACTCAACTTTACAAGTGATCACAACATTCATCTGAGGTTTATCACCCTCTGCCTTTGCTGATCTGCTAGCAATTGGCAGGCACTGTGTTCCAGCTCCTCTAGGTCTCAGGAAGGGGAGCCAGCTCTGCCAGCGAGCTGCAATGATGACAATTAGTAGATTGCAGGCATTAATGTCCAAAGGCCTGCCCGTCTCCAAGCTAATAGGGTACAGGCTCAGCTATACAGGTAATTTTGACTTTCCATTGAGTGTTTCTTACATTTCAAGACCACTGCTGCAGTTCTGTGTCATTGCCCCACTGCTGAGCTGTCACTCCACTGTCAGTGGATAGAGCAACCTCTGCCAGCCAGCTATGATTGTGCATTAGCTTCCAGAGATCCACATGTCTGCGCATTAATAGGGATCAGGCTCAGAGATATGGTTATTTAAAACTTTCCTTTAAGTGTTTATCACCCTGAAAGACCACCGCTGTAATATGTGTCCTGTGCATCTCCTCTAGCCTTGGGAGAAGGGGTGGGTCTAAGTTCCTTCTTGCCTCCACACATTTAGTCATTGTTCCCCACTCCTGGGATGTGCTCCCAGCTGCCCTGTGTTTATTCAAATCTGGCCACTTTTCCAGGTGTAGCTGATACTCCTCTCCTTTAAAAATTCTCTTTTACATATTTTGGCCCTCAGTGAACTCCTCCAGGTAGAAGGAGGTGGGTCTTATATTGATATTTCCAGGACATAAAATCATCAGAATAGTGAACCTATAGGTCCAACAAATTTGAAGGTCCTTTCATTAATAAACAAATCATTACTATAAAGGGAAAATGTATCTTTACAGAGCAATTATCTGGTGGCTAACACCTTCACTGTGTGATCAAATGTGGCATAATTAATTGGGGACAAACTGTGTGTGTGTCCTGATATGGTATACAATATTAAATTTCAGTATCATCTAAAAACTATTCTTGCCAGAAATGTTTAATACAAATACATTCATTTCAGTTTTACAGAAAATATAAGAGGTGGACAATCAAATAACACCATGAGTAAGCAATAAAGCAAACCCAGAATGAGGGACATTTATAAAACAAGTGGCCTAATCTTTTCAAAATATCAACATCATGGGGGAGAAAGGGTAACGAGGACCATTCTAGTTTGAGTGATATAATGAAATACAACCTGAGAATTTTCATTGGATTCTGGTTCAAAAATTTTTATCTTATAATCCTATTTGGGAAAATTTGAATGTGCGCTGTATATTATATGATATTATGAATTAATTGTCTATGCTATGATAATAATGCTATGATTATGTAAGAGAATGTCCTCACTTTAGCAATCAGGGAGATGCAAATTAAAACAACACTGAAATTTCATCTACCCCAATTTGAATCGCAATCAAGAATACAAAAAACAATAAATGCTGACAAGGATTTGGGGAAATAGAAACTCTTTTACACTGTTGTGGGATTGCAAATTAGTTAAGTGAGATTAGTCATAGAAAGTGAAGGGTCATATGTTTTCTCTCATATGTTGAAGCTAGGGAGTTATCAGGATACAAGACAGACTTTAGATAAAGGAGGAGAAACCCCAGTGGAGGGTGAGGGGAGGTAGAATTAATGAAGGAAACACTACCTCCCTAGGAGAAGGTGGTGGTGGGGAGAGATAAAATTAATAAAGGGAACACTTCCACTGATGTTATGTACATATATGAAATTATCAATGCCAATATTGATATCATATACAAGGAAGGAGAGGGATTGGGGAGGAAGCCAGGGGAAGCTCACCAAATACTGTGTATATGTGTGTCTCTGTCACTCTGAAGTTCATTATTATGCGAGACTACAATGCACCAATAAAAATATATTTAAAAATAAATAAATAAAAATAAAATCAACTTTGAAAACAGTTGCATGCTAAAGCAAGGATAAAGTATCATGATATTTGCTACTTATTTTCAAATGGTTAGCTAAAACTAAAATATATACAGAAGGCAAAATTTCTCAGGAAATCTTCATGGACTATATGGAAAATTTTAACTGGATGATACTACAGTTCGGTGGATTTAGCTGGCCAAACAACCATATCCAAGGGGAGTTCAGTAGACCAATAGATGAATGGAAAACAACAATGTGATATCCATAGGAGATACATTGAAATATTGAACTTGGATTTAAAAACAAATCAATTGTATGAATACAGGAAGATCTGCCTTAACAGCAAGCTAAAATGGAAAACAAAGAATAAAAAATTATGCTCTTCAGGTGACTGGAGGATTTTAAACAACAGTCCAGCATGATCTATACAGACATGAAGGACTTGATAAACTTGGTGACTGATCAGACATGGGATGGAAGGAGGGGAAAAGGTAAGAGATAAAAGGGGAGCTTGTGCTCAGGAGTCAGACTGCCTGGATCACAATCTGACTCCACCACTTATTAGCATGCAAACATGGGTAAGTCACTTAACCCCTCTGCACTTTGGTTCTTTCAGCTGTAAGATGGAGATGATAATAGTACCTAATTCACAGAGTTGCTGTGATGATTAAATAAAATGCTACATGTAGAGAACAGTACCCAGTAAACAGGAAGGACTCATACATGCAGGCTATTATTTTTCCTTTTACTGATAAAAGCATTTTCCTGCATTTTGAACTGTTTACTCTGCCCAGTGCTTAAATAAGGGGCTAGCATGAAAAAGTACATTTGCCTAGGATTGGCAGGGCCCAATTCAGTCACTGTCTGGGCCTATCTGTAAAATAGGGAAGGATGAGGTTACCTATAACTTCTTGGCAAACTCCCTATTTCTGTTATTATGAAGTTCTGCATCCCCTACTTTGAAGCTGAGGCAGAGATTAGTTAAAATGCCTGTGGAAGCCGGGCGTGGTGGCGCACGCTTGTAATCCCAGCCTTTGGGAGGCTGAGACAGGAGGATCAGGGTTCGTGGCCAGCCTCAGCTACCTAATGAGGCCCTCCGCAACTTAGGGAGACCCTGTTTCAAAATAAAGAATAAAAAATAGGGCTGGGGGTATAGCTCAGAGGTAGAATGCCCCTGAGTTTTCAATCCCCAGTACCGCAAATAAATAAATAAATAAATAATAAAAGATAAAATGCCTGTGGAATGACACGCCAGGTTAGAAAAACTCAATTTTCCTTGAAACCCTGTCCTGGATGGTGCTGCATTGGTGAATTGTCATCTCTAGAGGGCACTCAAAACACACACAATACTACTCCATTAAAGGTTCTCAGAAAAAGCTGTGAGTAGGAATTGGCAGAGGGGGAGCGGTTTTCAAAAAGGTCCAATTGGGGACTGCTGTTCTAGACAAGTGGCAGGGGGGCTCTTCCAGAATATAGTTGAGGATGGGGTGGGTACTTATTTATCAGCCCATGTACCACAATTTAGTTGCGATCACACTCTCAATGTAGAAAAGAGCTTGTTTTAATACATCAAAGTCAATCACTAAACTGAACTTGAGAAGGAGGGAGGGCGAGGGAGTGGGGTGGGAATTGGGGAAGGGGTTAAATGAGAAATGTGTGCATATATGCCTTTATCAGCTTGTACTTAACAAAGACGTATGATTACAATGCACCAATTATTATAAAAAAATTTTGAAAAAAGGAAAAAAAAGAGTTTGTTTTGATATTTCATCTCCCTCTGTCTTCCCTATTGGGGCTCAGGATTATATAGGATTTCAGGGACCCTGGAAAGGAGTGATGTGGACAGAGGTACAGAAAAAGTCTTTCACTTACTAGTGATATTTGGAAGTGATGGTGGGAAGGGGAATGTGAATAACCTAACAGGGAGAACATACATATACTCGAAAGAACACCAATTCATGGACTGGACTGAATGACCATAGGACCCTCTGGAAAGTGACCTGAATTAATGAAGCAAAACTGAATCCATGTGGCAAAGAGATAGTAAAAGTTATTCAGTGATCTGAGTAGCAAGATTCTGGAAGAGTCTGGTTTCTGAGTGGAAGGCCCTAGTTTTATTCCCTAGTCCAAAACATGGTAGGATCCTTTTCCTTCTATGGAAGCCCAAATGAGCCAAATCCTTAAACAATCCTCTGGTTTCTTCTTATTTCCAATTTATTTGAAGAATAAAATCTTAGTGTCTCTGGATTTAAGTGAGGTCCTTACCCATACACTTTGGCTAGAGCTCAAAAAAGCCAAAGGACAAGGGACTTTTTACTATACAACACTTCCCAGATATGGTTTCTTGTTTTGTCTTAGAACTGATTCCAGCTGAACATAAATTTCCTCAAGAAAGAAGACAGTTATCTCTCTGGGCCTGTTTCCTTGTGTTGAAAAGGAGAGGGTCTCAGTGAGTCAATGCTGACATTAACCTCTTCTGGAATGATAAAGTCTGCCAGTTAAGCTTTTCCTGAGAACCATTTGAGGAACGGAAAGGAAGAAAGATCACAGAAGAACATATGGGAATTTAGAGGGGTGTTATCATGGAGGAATTAAGCAAATTCTGGGAGCAGGGCTTACTTCCTTTGGTCATCTGCTGCCTGGAGGTAGTAACTAGAGATATCCCAGGGCAGAAAAAGAAATACTCCTTCCCTAAGTCTATCTCCAGGCTGCTCTTAGTTCTGATAAGAACATTCCCCAGGCATAGCATCCCACCATGCTAAAATATGCTGGATTATACTATGAAAATCTAGTATTTTAAAATTTTTGTTTTCATTAGCTGGCTTGATAATGTGGAAAGTGTGTGGGCCTGGGTATCAGCTCTCAATTGGAATCTAAGCTTGACCACTTCTGCTTAGATGACCCTAGTCGACTTATCTAAATTTTCTCCTTTCCTCGCCTGTAAATTAAGGGTATTCACCCTCTGATTCCTGATGAATTGGATCATACTACACCCAATTAGAGTGCTCATTTCATATGTGTATTCATAAGAGTAGAAGTTTCATATGGTGGCTTCTGGAAAACATTCTGTAATCTTTCTGGGCCAATGTTTATCTTCCATTAGAGTGGGGTGGGTGGGAGATGGTCATTTAGAGGAAATGTGGGCCTATGTGGGATGAAGTCATGGATAAACAAGGGTATTTGTTACATCTCAAGAGAAAATGCAGGAAAAACCTGCATATGGAGAAACCAAACACCTGATGATTTTACCAGCTGGTTTGAAGGCCCATTTTGCTTTCCTCCCAGTTGGCCTCTGAGCTTAGCTTGTTCCCAAAAGTTAAGTTTGGAGGAGAAGAGGAGCCTTGGGCCCATCCAAAAGCCTTAAGGGTGAAAGGAGAACAAACTGTTCACTCAAAGTAATTGAAATACTCCAAACTCAAATCAGAGGCCAAGGCATCCATACCTGCTACCTATCAAGATAAAGTATAGAAGATGATTGCAGTGCCAGCATTGAACTCAGGACCATTTCAGAATGTGTGTCCAATGACAAAGGAATGAAAAATCAGAGAAAGGAGGTAAACACAAAGTCTCATTGATGTAATCCAAACTGGCCACTGCAGATTCATTCTGACTCTCCTCCAACTAACATGCATGCATGAACACATTTAAAAATACACAGTCTGTGAATCAGAAGCAAGTGGCCAGGAGTTAAGGGGACACCTCCTTTCTACCCAGAGTTTCTGGTGATACTTAATAAAAGTGAGATAGAGAATCCAGAAATTTTCAGACTGAAAATACTTCCATAATACTTATTTGAACCCCTGCTCCCATTCCATCATGGTCATTCAAAATTGCCTCCTCTAGCTAAGTGTGGTGGTGCATACCTATAAACCCAGTATTCGGGAGGCTGAGACAGAAACATTTCAGGTTTGAGGCTAGCCTCAGCAACTTAACGAGACCCCCAGAAAATTAACGAAATTCTGTTTCAAAATAAACAAAATGGCTAGAGGTATGGCTTTGAGGTAGAATGGCCCTGGGTTCAATCCCCAGTGTCAAAAAAAATTGCTTAATTGCTTCCTCCAACTGTCGGGTCTGTGGTAAGCTGAAGGGAAGTTCGTCCTTAATGGGATCAGAGAGAGAGAGAAAGAGAGAGAAAGAGAGAGAGAGAGAGAGAGAGAGAGAGAGAGAGAGAGAGAGAGAGAAAGAAAGAAAGAAAGAAAGAAAGAAAGAAAGAAAGAAAGGAGAGAGAGAGAATATGTTCACTTGCCTGAAAAGCCTAAAGTGCTATATAAACATTAGGAACAGCAAATTTTACTCTGTTGATTGAGTTTCACTTGTTGGACATAAGGTTAGCCCTGAAGATAATTCTGTTCCAAATCAGATAAGTGTACTAGTTAATCTTATTGGGTTTTCCTCCTTACTTTAGGAAGCTCTTTTGAGAAAATAATGTTTCCCACAAGGCAGCTATCAGTAGTTTTAACAGCTCCCAAATTGAACTGAAAATGCTAGAATTTTTGTAACCAAAAGGCCCTTAAGATATCTTTGAGGAAAGCATTTTCATGCTGTGGATAGAGAAACCGAGATACAGGGAGGGAACTCATGAGGTTAGAGAATAAACCAGGTCTAGTGTCAGTGGCCAAGACCTGTGTATGACAACAAAAGGTTCCTTTTGATACAATTTGGACTATTCTCAGGTTCAGTTTCCTTTCTAAGGATCTGGAGCAAAGAAGAGGGGTTGACTAAAAGGATAAATTCTCACTCATTTACTCCACCTAGGCAATTCAGAAGTAAACCTATCATCTCTAAGAGGTACACCATAGCCTGGTATAAGAGCCCCACATTAGAGGGAGGTGGTAGTGAGATAAAGCAATGCTAGCAATAGTTCAAGCTATACCAAGTAATGCTGGCTTAGTATGTAATGTCTGGATCTTCTACTAAGTGTTTCACATATAACCTCATTTCATCTGCACATTCATCCTGCAGGGTAGGTCTGAATGTCCCCATTTTACAGATGAGGGACTTGAGGCGTAAAAGGTTTGAGTAACATGTCTAGGGATAAGATGAGCAGTGGAGGTGCTGACTTCAGAACCTATTACTGGATTAACCTGAGGCCTAAGAGCTTAATGATTACCATCTTTCACATGGGGACCCACATGACAGCATATGAAGGTTACCCATTCCTTAAATTCAACACCTTTCTCCCTCTACTAATTCCCCTGCCATGAGCTGTGTGACTCCCTTTCTTTCTTTCTTTCTTTCTTTCTTTCTTTCTTTCTCTCTCTCTCTCTCTCTCTCTCTCTCTCTCTCTCTCTCTCTCTCTCTCTCTTTCTCTGTGTATGTCGTGTGTGTGTGTGTTTGTGTGTGTGTGTGTGTGTGTATGTGTTATTAGCACATAACATAGTGTCAGGTACATAGAGTATACTTGTACTTAATAAGTGTTTGTTGACTGACTGACTGACTAAAAGATGTTGATGGTACCTAGGTTTTTAGAACAGCTATGAGAAAATGATAAGCTGGGTTTATATTCCTGTCTTTCTGTCAGTTTGGAGTAAAAGGGCCATCTTCAGGCTCCATATGAAGGCAGACCTCTGACACTAAGGTATCAGTGGTGAGAACCTTTCCAATAACCCCTTCCCTCTTCCTTTTCCATAGAAAATCCCATCATTAACTTTTCTTGGGGCAAAAAGGGACTCCCACAAGTATAGCTTTATGGCTGGCAGGAGCAGAAGAATGGCTGACCTAATTCTATATAGGAGGCTTTGAGTCACCAAATCCTTCCAGAACTCAGTGGATTAGAGTTGAAAATTACCATAGAGAGATGAAAGACCAGAACCATTCATTTTATGGACAGGAAAACCAAAGATCAGCTTTCATGGAAAGTGACCTTTTGGCCCATGTAGATATTCTTAGATTTGTGTATTGAGTACATCACTACAAGATACTATGCACATAGCTCATTTTTATCATCATTTATATCTCTGTGCTTGCATCATCTACTCAGAGAAGCCTTCCTTGACCACCCAGTCTAAAGCAATAAGGTTCTATTTGTGAGTTACTATTTGATGCCCAGCTTGAAGTGAGCCATACTGTGGGAAGGGAGAAAAGACTTAGCCTCTTGTTTTCCAGGTTCCCATAATCCTCACTGTGTCTGTTTCTTACACACACACACACACACACACACTGACGCATGCATAAAGTAAGATAGCAACTAGTTAGTATGGTCCATGCATGAAGAATTATAGAAGTTGAAGAATATGGGAGGCTGAGACAGGAGGATTGCAAGTTTGAGGCCAGCATGTGGTGACTTAGTGAGACTGTGCTTCAAAATACAAAAATAAATAAAAGGGATGGAGGTGGAACTTAGAGATAGAACCCCTCTGAGTTCATTCCCCAGTACCATTTGTGGTACTGGGTCTCATTCCTCTTGCACATGCCTGTCCTTCAGAGAAAGAAAGATATGTCTAAGGTCACTGCACATCTTTCAATTTCTACTACCCACCTTATAATTTTAAGGTGACAGCCATCTTCCTATAGGAAGCAGTGACGAGATTCACTCTATTAATACCATTTGGACATTGAACTATGGCTCTGCAGTCTAAGAACTGCAAATATAGCAAGAGAAAAAGGCATAAACTTGTCAAAATGTGGAGTTATTACTGCAATGCCTAAGGTGTAGTACAGAAGAGAGGAAGCTAGCTGCTGGGAAGCTGGGGGAACACATGGCAAAAGTGGAGTATTAACTTGGAATTAATATCTGAGAAAGGCTCTTTAGATGTAGAACCTAACCAGAAACGTTCCAGTTACTAGAATAAAATGGAGGAACATCTCTCTGATATATAGGCACTAGCAGAGACTTCCTCATTAAGACCCCCAAAGTTCAGAAAATAAAAACAAGAATTAATAAATGGGATACCATCAAATTTAAAAAGCATCTCAATAGCATAGGAAACATTCAAGAGTCTGAATAGAGAGTCTACAGAATGAAAGAAAATCTTTGTCAGCTACTCTTCTGATAGAGGACTTATATCTAGAAGAATTACAAAACACACCAAAAAAGTAAATAACCTAATCATAAACCGGCAGTTGAACTGAATAGATACTTCTCAATAGAAGAAATACAAATGGCCAACAAACACCAAAAAAAATGTTCAACATCACTAGCAATTAGGGAAATGCAAGTAATAAGCTGGGCACAGTGGCTAACTTCTATAATCCCAGTACTTGGGAGACTGAAGCAAAAGGATCAAAGGTTTGAGGGCAGCATGTGGTAACTTAGTGAGACCCTGTTTCAAAATAAATAGTAAAAATATTTGGGTGCATAGTTCAGAGGTAGAATGCCCCTGGGTTCAATCCCCAGCACCACACACACAAACACACAAAAAATAATATATATATAGCATTAAATGCTGGTGAGGATGTGGGGGAAAAGGTACACATACATTGGTGGAATTGTAAATTAGTACAACCACTGTGGAGATCGGTATAGTGGTTCTTCAAAAGTCTAGGAATGGAACCACCTTATGACCCAGCTATGCCATTGCCCAGTATCTTCCCAAAAGAATTAATTAGAATGCTATAGTTACACAAACATACCAATATGTATAGCAGAACAATTCACAATATCCAAGTTATGTAACAAAACTAGATGTCCATCAACAGATGAATGGATAAAAATAATGTGGTATGTATACACAATGGAGTTTTACTTAGCCATAAAGAAGAACAAAATTATATCATTTTCAGGAAAAGAAAACCATGTATGACAGTTCAACAAATATTGCATGCTTAAGGATATAGCAAAAAGGCTGATGTGGCTGAAGGATGTCTATGAAGAAGTAGTGGAAAATAAGGTCAGAAAGGTAGAATTGGAAAAGCCTTCCATTGGTCATACCAAAGTGAATGGACTTTGTCTGATAATCAAGGAACACTGTAAAGTATCTATGATTTTAAAGGCAGGAAAATAAAACTTGAAGAGCATCACAGACTAAATCTGAGAGTTAACCTAGGTGGGATAAATAGCAGGTGTAGAGTTTTTGAAGAAATACTAATCTATGATTGCAAAGGCAAATGCCTAGGAGCCAACATAAATGAGTGAAATTTACCAGATGCAAGACAACAGAGAGTGGTAGACACTGTGTCAATTGAAATATATACCTCATCAAAAGGGAGCAGCTATGCCAGCTGTGCAGCTATGGTTGTGCCTGTAATCCCAGTACTTGAGAGGCTGAAACAGGAGGATTGCAGGTTTAAGGCTAGCCAAGACTCTCAGGAACATTGTGAGACCCTGTTTCAAAATTAAAAATAAGTACTTGGGAGGCTGAGACAGGAGGATTCGGGTTTGTGGCCAGCCTCAGCTACTTAGTGAGGCCCTCCGCAACGTAGTGAGACCCTATTTCAAAATAAAGAATAAAAATTAGGGGTGAGGGTGTATCTCGGAGATAGAATGCCCCTGGGTTCCATCCCCAGTACCACAAAATAAATAAATAAATAATAAAATAGGGTCAGGGGTATACCTCAGAGGTAGAATGCCCTGGGTTCAACACTCATTATCACAAAAAAGGGGATCAGATAATAATGCAGTTCTAGTCAATGAATACTTGTAGTAATGGGAAAAATCAGATTTTTGTGTGAAATCTAATCAAATTTTGTGACTTCTGTTCTAAGTGTAAACTCAAAATGGCCCATGGAGATGGAGAGGAAAGGAGAAAAGTATATATATTGGAGAACTGGGAGGAATGGTGTCAACTAGATATAAATAGGAGAGGAGAGGCTGGTCTATCAGGGAGGTAGAAGTACAGATAAGATGATAATGAGTCTGTCTTGAACATATGAAAATATGGAGTGTGTAGAAAGCCAGGTGGAGATGGCAACTAGGATTTTGAAATGTCATAGGCCTAGTGGTACTGTAGAAAGCAACTTGAGGCTAGAGGCTTGAGAGACATTGACACCTCAGTGGAAAGCATGCAAGAAAAGAGTGATTCTTCTGGTTCTTTCTCAATACACAGAGAAGCTCAGGTTTTCTGGACCTTCCATTGGATCACAGGTCCATGAAGTTCTCTGACTACACATGACTATGTTGAAGATGGGGAAATGGGAAAATATGGGGGTTCTCAAGAGGGAGAGGAGGGAGGAAGGAAGGAAGAAAGCAAGGAAGGAAGGCAAGGACACCGAAACTGATTTCCCATCAGCTAGTTGCATCTGATCATTTAGGAAACCTTAAAATATAGATGCCCATTTCTTCCATATACCGGCTGAAACTGAATGTCTCTCTTCACTACCACTCCAGATCAGTTCTACTCCACACCACTTCCTTTCTTTATTCCTTCACAAAGTAGCAGTCTTTAAGTCTCACAAGGCCCTTAGAAACCACCTAGTTTAAACTCTTCCATCACTCTTATGGGAAAACTGAAGCCCAGAAAGGAGTCAAAACTTCAATCTCCAGTACCAAAAAATAATAAAAAAATGGACTTCTTCTAAAAGTAAGATTGAAGCCAGGTGTGGTGGCGCATGCCTGTAATTTCAGTACTTGGGAGGCTGAGACAGGAGAATCACAGGTTCCAGGACAGCCTTGGCAAGTAGTAAGACTCCTATCAACGTAGCGAGACCCTGTTTCAAAATAGAAATAAAATCGAGCTGGAAGTTTAGCTCGAAGGTAAAATGCCTCTGAGTTCAATCCCCAGTACCACAAAAAATAAATAGTTAAATAAATAAATTATTGAAAGCTGAGATTGCAGTCTAAAATCTTCTGAATCAGCCCTTTTCAGATGTATGTGTGTGCATGAGAGTGTATGTGTGCACATATGAGAGACTGACAGATACAAGCCATGAGCTATCTATTAGCCTAAGTCTGATTTTATGCCCGTGATCAGTGCCTTGCAGCAATTCCATCTTCCTGAATGAGCCAGGGACTACTTATAAAGTCTGCTTCTCGTCTGGCTCCTGGCACTTGCCTGTCCCCAAAAGAGTAGAAATATGTGTGTATAAAAATATACACTGATGCAAATATGTAGAAAGGTCTTATGAGAAAACTGTTATCAAAAAGCTACTGCAACCAATGAACTCAGTACAGGAACTTCTGCACCCCATTAAGATATAGATAGAAAACCCTGCCCATACTTTTCAGAGCCTTAAAGTCAACTGCCCAGCAGTTTGGCCACCAGAAAAAAAAACTTTAGAAAGTCTTTTAAGCTCAAGATAGATACATATCAGGCTATTATAAAATCAATCCATCCATCCCTTTTCTATCTTTCTGGACATAAAGGATGAGTCTGAAAACACCATTCCCCAAAACAAAACTATCTACAGGTATCTGAAAGCCAGAGGCTGCGGAGTGTTAGGGGACAAGATCAGGCAGCAGCTAATAGCAGATAAAGTCTGCTTGCCTTTGGGTTTCCCCATTTCCTCCTTTACTTGGGGAATGCCACTATCATTGGGGAGAAACTGATTCCAAATAATTGTAATGTGATTAAGTCATAGACGTAGACACAGATCCTGGCTAAACACAAAGGAAGCATCAAGCCAGCTAAGAGAGGGCCAGGGAATGCACTCTAGAAGAACTGTTGTTTCAGCCAAGTGCTCAAGGATGAAAGTTAGCCAGGTGCATAGAAATAGGTAGACAGTTCATATGGATGGAATAACATAGAGGTGAGAGAGAACATGACCCCCTCCATCTGTAAAGCCAGTCTTTTGAAGAGGTGATGAATAAGAATGAAGTGAGATAGTGCTGAATCGTTTGGCAGCTGTCAGTTCAAGAATGATAAAGTAAACCAAGCAAAGGACTGGGATTTCACTTAGGATAAAATTGACAGCTATGAAATTGGTTCTAAGTGAGAAGAATATGGTCAGATTTATGTTTGAGAGCTTTAACTGTAACAACAGAATGGGGCTTGGATTGGGTGAAGGAAATTGGTGGCTGGGGGACTGCTTGGGAGGTTGAGCTAATAATTTTGGCATAAGCTAGTGAAAACCTAGAAGAATCATGAATGCTGTAGAGAGGAGAATGAATTTGAAAGATTTTTTTTTTATTTTAAAGCTTGAAAGCAGTAAAATTTACCTTTTTTGGTATACAACCCTAAGAGTTTAAAAACATGCATTTATTTATATAGTTGCTACCCCAATCAGGATATAGAACAATTCCATCATCTCCACAAACTCTCTCATGCTGCCCCTTAGTAGTAATATTCTCCCTACCCTTCATTTCTGGCAGCTACTAATCACATCTTCATCAGTATAGTTTTATCTTTGAAAGATTGCCATATAAACATACATATGTAATCTCTTAAGAGTATCTTCTTTCACTAAGCATGTCTTCCTCCATTTTTATCAATACCATGTTACTTTTTATTGCTGAAAATTACTCAACTGTATGGATATACCATGTTTGATTTCTCCATTCATCTATTGGAAGGACATTTATTTTGTTTCCACTTTTGTCTGCTCTGAATAATGCTGCTATGAATATTTGTGCACAAGTTTTTATGTAAACAAATGTTATCATTTTTCTAGCCTACATACTTAGGAATGGGATTGCTAGATCATATGGTAACTTTGTGTTTAACATAGTAATTCCCAAACTGTTTTCCAAAGTATTTATACAACCCTACCATCATCAATGTATTAGTCTTCCAGGGTAATAAATGTGTTGTGGTGTCTGTGTGTGTGTGTTGTGATTTTAATTTTAATTTTCCTAATAGCTAATGATGTTGAGAATACTTTCATGTCCTTTTTTTGCTATCTGTATATTCTTTTCAGTGAAGTGTCTGCTCCCCATTTTCTAATTAGATGTATCTTTGTTTCTCCATCAATTTTGAAAGATATCTTTGGTGGATATAGTAGTCTTGGTTGGAAGTTGTTTTCTTTCAGAGTTAAGAGTGCATCATACAAAGCTCTCCTGGCTTTCATGACTTAGGTTGAGAAGTCCAGGGTAATTCTTAGGGTAATTGTTCTGCCCCTGAATGTCACTTCTCTTGTTGCTCTTTGATGCATTTAAAATTCTCTCCTTAACCTTATATGTTTTTCATTTTGGATATTATGTGGTACAGAGAAGTTTTTTTGTTTTTTATCTTGTCTTATATGGGTTCTGCTTGTTTCCTGTACATAGATGTCCATAATATTATCCATATTTGAGAAAGTCTGATATTATTTCTCTGAAGATGTTTCTAATGACCTTGGTTTTTTGTCCTATTCCCTTCTTCAGTGTCTATTATCCATGAGTTAGGTCATTTCATATTATCCCATATTTTTCACTTTTTGGTTCTTATTTAATATGTTCTGTTAATATGTTCATTTATATCCTGCACACTTTCTCTGATTTTATTTCTTAGGTCTTTGATCATATTCAAAATTAAAATTCTGCCTTATTTTTAATTCTTTACTTTGAAACAGGGTCTCACTAAGTTGTGGAGTGCCTCACTAGGTAGCTGAGGCTGGCCGGGAACCCGGATCCTCCGGTCTCAGCCTCCTGAATGCTGGGATTACAAGCTTAAAGTTCTGAATTCTTATTCTGGCATTTTCTGCAGCTCTGTATTGGTGATCTCCATTGTTGCTGAGTAGAGGGAATTTTTTGTTTTCTTGTTGTTCTCAAGGATGATCATTCTTGTTGTTCTTTCATGTGTTCAGGATTCTTAGGTTTGTGTCTCTGTTATCTTGGCATCTTCTTCCTCTTTGCATGGGAGTCCTATGTCTATTTGTTGTCTCTTAATAATAAGTCCTATGTTGGGATTATATATTGGCCTCAATGAATCTGTCTCATATGATTTGAATTTTGAGTTAGTTCCCCAGGACCTCTTTAACAGGATATAGTTCTTAGTCAGTGCAGGCAAGCAGCAGTCTCTGATTGGCTACAAACCTCTGTGCTCTCTGGACTCAAACTCAGCAGAGTCAGAGACTATAAGGATCTGAGCTTTCGGCCTGGCTGGCAGAGAGTTAATGCCCCAGGGACACTGCTGCTGCTATACTGGTTGCAATCATGTGAAGTCCTGAGCACCACTGGCCTCTGGTCCATAGTTACAGGCCCCAAGCTCATCAGGGCCAGATGTTATGACATTCTGAGCCTGAAGCCTGACTGGCTGAGCTTTGATACCCCCAGGGATCCCAGCACTGTGCTTGTTACAATCACATTAAATACTGTCAGATGCTGGCTTCTGTGCCACCACCAGGCTCAAACTTTGCTGGCCAAGAGATTGTAGCATTCTGAGCCTTTAGCATGGCTGTCTCCATCAAATTACACCAGAAACACTGCTACGCTCTGTAAGCTGTAATAATGTGAAACCATGCTGGCCCCTGGACTCCCTGCTTGCAGGGCCCAAACTCTGCCAGGGGAGAGACTGTACCATTCTGAGCCTGGGGCCTGGGTGGCTGAGCTATTTAGCCTCAGGGACAACACTGTTGCTCTGAGCAGGAGACTTTGCTGGCTATAGTACTGTTGGCACCCAAACACCATTAGATAAGAGTTTATAGCCTTCTGAGCCTGCGGCATGATTGGCTGAGTTATTTCACCCCACTGACACCACTGCTGATGATCCTGCAGTGATTGCTGGAGACCCCACAGAGGCAAGTGGACTATTGCAAACTCACAGTCTCCATGTGTTCTTTTGTAGCCTCTTGGGTCCCTGCAAGAAGGATTTGTAATTTCTTGGTCCCATCCAATTCAGTTGCTGCCACTGGGGTTTGCTGGGAAGTTCTGCTGAGCAGTCTGGAGATTCATGGTGATCTTGATGAGGCTGGTTGTAGTCACTCGGGTCCCTGCAAGAAGGGTCTGTGATTTCTCAGTCCCAATGAGTTCAGCTGCAGCTGCAGGAATTCGCTGGGCAGTTTGGCTTGGGCCACCCAAGCAGTCATCGTCTCATGGTAGTTTAGCATGGGGAGAAGAGTGTGATTGCTTTTTCATGTTAGTTTTCTGCAACCATTGACTCAACAGGAGTTAGCTTCTTCTTTACAATGGTCTTTACAATGATGAGCAATGGACCGCAAAGTCCTAAGACCAATAAGTCATGTCATACACAATTTGTGCCTTCCACAATGCCACAATATTTATTCAACACTTGAAGGTTATAACATACAGGAAATTATTAGGAAATTCTCTAAGTAAAGTTAAGCTAGTTTCAGATGCTGGGTGGCTGCTTTGCCAAAGCCAATTAGCTAGGAATGATCATTATACAATATACTTCACAGTAGCAAACCTAACAGTTTAGATTGAACAAGTACACTATATGATATATAAGTCCTATAATTAGAGTACTTCAAAGAATTAGCAAATAACAAGCTACAAACAAGCAGGAGGAAGGGAATAATGAACTAAGTCCAGGAGTAGTGGAAGAGATTCTAGACATTGGACTGGGCGCTGAGAAAAGACTGAAGAGTTGTGCTGAGCCTTGGTTAGCAAAAAGAGCAGGACCAGAGTGGGAGTGAAGTCACTGAATCAGAGTCATATGCACAGTAGACTCATCATGGCACAAGCAATAGCTCAGTGCATTGTGTGTCAAAAAGGCTACTCTTTTATAGGGTTTCTGTAGGTGCTGTCAAGTGTCTTTGATAGGTTTATCAAACCTTATCAAATACTTGTCAGTAACCAGAAATGTATTGATAACTTAAGTCTGTCACACAGGGGAAGAAAATTTATTATCCAAGTGTCCTCTGTTATCAACTGCAGCACAGGCATGTTGGTCTGAGCCTTATGCTTACATGTCTGAACAAGTTGCTTATGAGTTTCTAAAGTTGTTTTATGTCTCATGCTCTATACAACTGGAATTCATTTCTGAGAGTTGCCAGATCCTGGCAGCCTCCAGCTCCTGGTGGGCTTGCAAAGATGGCTTCTGCCTCAGCTCTCCACTCACTAGATGAGACATGTGAGTTTCTTTTCAGTCCTCTTCTCTCTGTGCTGTCTCAAATTCAACCATGTTTTGGCTGTCTTTTCTTATTTAGTTCTGACTGCTTTTTCTTCTCTTATCAAGAAAAATCCTTCCCACTGGGTGAGTTCCGAGTCTCAGAACAACCCAAATGTGTTTCCTTCCTCTATTCTGCTATCTTGGATCCTCCAAATATTTTTACTGAATCCGGCGATATCATCAGGAAGTTTTAGTTTTGCGTTTTAATATCGTAAATTGCTCTGATTAATTTTCTAATATTAAACCAATTTTTCACTACTAGGATAAACCCCATATGGTAATGGTATATTAATTTTTCTTATATTGATGTAGTTTATTCATATTAATATTTGGTGAGTGTTTTGTGTCTATGGTGAGAAAAGTTACTAATGTCTGTGTTACCAGGTGGTGGTTAGTCAGGTTTTGTTTGCCTAAAGAAATATTTCAGCTGAAATACACAGATAGGATAAGCATAGAGGATTTATTTAGCAAAGTGATTGAGCCATTTTAAAAGAGAAGGCTATATTAGAAGGGTGAGAATATGCTTCAAAGAATCATGGAGTGTACTCTTCCAAGAAAGGAAGTGGCATAGCATCTTCTATGTGGTGGGTTTTTATAGTTGGTCTGAAAATCTCTCTCATGTATGACGTATTTAGGGCAGTAATTTATCTTGCACCACAGCTTAGTGCACCTGTGTTGAGTTTGCCATATTGGAAAGTTTCCCATCAGTGCCTAAGAGAAACCTACAGGCTTGGTATTCTGCACATGCCCCAGAGCCAGAAAGCCCCTGAGATGGATTTCACCTGGTTCTTTTTGGGTTTAAAAGGGTAGTATCTGGACTTGAAGGAGGCAGTTTATGGATGGGGTTCTTTGTTAACCTAGGTGAAGTGATATTCCATCACTCCTGGTAGAGTGAGCTCTAACCTCTTCTTGCTCACATCTGCCTAGCTAACATCTGTAGTTTTCTCTTCCTGTACTGTCTTCATTTGGTCTTGATAGCAGGGTAATGTTAAACTCGTAGAATGGATTGGGAAATATTTGTTCTCCTAAAGCCATTTTATAGAATTGATTTGTTTCTCCTTTAAGTGTTAGAATTAGCCAATGAAACTCTTTGGCCCTAGAGTTTTCTTTTTACAATTTTAGTTTTAATTATAGATATTGGAATGACGTGAGCAAGATGGTAGAATTGGAGGTTGCAGGTTTCATACACCCACGAAAAGACCAACTATACACAAATAAAAACACCTTGTTGAAAACCCAAAATGTGAGAATAAGCCTGAGTCCCCTGCATGTTCCATAGAACTGAATAAAAACCTACATTGGAAGTATAGGAGAAATGATCTCACTCTGACTGTGTCACTGTTCCATTTCCCACAATTCAGCATAGTGCCATACAGAGATGATTCCTCAATACCTATAGTTTATATGATGGAAAAGAGAACCAGGAGGAAGAAATCCAGGTTCTCTAACACTCCAAGATGCTTTCCAAGAAGCCCCCTGTATTCTCACCTCACAAGGAATATAGGGTAAAATGGCATTGCTAAATCACCTGGAATCAGGAAAATTTATAGCAATAAACACCTACATCACAAATCAACAGCTTAATGTTTCACTTCAAGAAATATAAAGAGAAGAAAAAATAATATACCAAAAATTAATGAAGGAAATAAGTAGTAAATATTTATCAGAGCAAAAATAAATTAAACAGAATATAAGTGTTGTGGTACTTGCCTGTAATCCCAGTACTTAGGAGTCTGAGGTAAGAGGATCACAGGTTTGAGGCCAGCCTCAGTAATTTAGTGAGGCCCTCAGAAACTTAATGAGACCCTCTTGCAAAATAAAAAGGGCTGGGATGTAGCTCAGAGGTAGAATGCCCTTGCACTCAATCTCCAGTACAATAAACAAACAAAAAACTAGAAAAACAATACAAATAATCAACAAAATGAAGAGCTTTTTTGAAAAAACAAAGAAAATTGACAAACCTTTATCTAGACTAAGCAAGATAAGAAGAAAAGTCTCAAATAAATAAAATAAATTTTACTACATTACAAGTGACACCATAGAAGAACAAAGTGTCATAAGAGCCAAAACAATTGCATAGCCTAGAAGAAATGGATAAATTCCTAGACACATACAACCTACCCAGACTAAATCACAAAGAAATAGAAAATTTAAACAGATCAGTAATGTGTAAGAATTCTGAATCAGTAATAAAAAGCCTTCAATAAAAGAAAATCCCAGACTTGATGGTGTCACTGGTAAATTTAACCAAATGTTTAAAGAGGAACTAAAATTGGTTGCAGTGGTGCACACTTATAATCCCAGTGCTCAGGAGGCTGAGTCAGAAGGATTGCAGGTTTGAGGCCAACCTTAGCAACTTAATGAGACCCTGTTGCAAAAACTAAAGTGGAACTATCACCAATTCTTCACAAACTTTTCCCAAAAATTAAAGAGAAGGGAATACTTCCAACTTTTTATGTGAGTAGCATTATTCCATTACTAAAGCCAAAGAGCACCACAAGAAAAGAAAACTATAGGCCAAAATCCTTGATCATAAAGGTCTATCCATTTTGTTAATATTTTTTTTAGAACTAACATTGACTTTATTGATTTTTCTCTTACTGGGTTTTATTTTTCTATTTCATTTGTTTCCATCCTAATCACTCTTATTTCCTTTTATTGTTTTGAAAACATCTTTTTTTAATGTGTGCACTTACATCTGCAATTTCCCTTCTGATCATTGCTTTTTCTGTATCCCATAAGTTGTTAAAAGTTTTGTTGTCATTTTCACTCTTCCCTAAATATATTTTATTTTTCCTTTTACTTGTTTTCTTTCACTCACTAGTTAAGACTGTTCTGTTTATTCTCCACACAAAATTTGTGAATGTTTCAATTTTCATTCTTCTGTTGATTTCTAGTTTCATTCTGTTGTGATTGGAAAATATATTTTATGTAATTTCAATCTTTTAAAATGTATTAAGGCTTGTTTTGTGACATAACAAATGGTATATCATGAGGAATATTCCATGAGATCTTGAAAAAAATTTTGATTCTGCTATTGTTGAGTGGAGAGTTTATTATGCTTCTTTTAGGTCCAATTGGTTTATAGTATTATTCAATTTCTCCATTTCCTTATTGGTTTTATGTCAGGTTATTTTATCCATTATTGCAGTTGTGGGTACTAAAATATCTGATTACTATTATATAATAGGCTGTTTGTCCCAATTAATAAAATCAAAATACCTTTAGCTAGATTGACAAAGGAAAAAAGAGAGAAGATATAAGTTACTAAAATCAGAAGTGAAAATGGGAAAACGCTATTAATTCTCCAGAAATAAAAAAATATATACATAAGAATACTATGAACAATTCCATGATAGCAAATTGTTTAACCAAGATGAAATGGAAAAATTCTTACAAAAGCAAAACCTACCAAGACTCAATCATAAAGAAACAGGAAATTCATAATTGACCTTTGCTATGGCTTGGATATGGTCTGAGTGCCACCCCAAAGGTCCATGTGTTGGAAACTTGGTCCTTGGTGTGGCAGTATAGAGGCAGTAGAAACTTTAAGAGGTTAGGGTCTATTGGGGGATGCATAGGTCATTGGGACCACTGCCCTTAGAAGAAACTAATGCTAGTCTTGATGAGTGAGTGAGTGAGTTCTTAGGAGAGTGGGTCAATATAAAATAGCAAGCATGGCCTTTGATTCTTTCTCTAGTTTCTTGTCTTACAATGTGATCTCTCCCTCTCATAAGTGCTCTGGACATGATGCCATCTGCCACATTGTGAACCAACCAAGGGTGTCCTCACCAGAGGCCAAACCAATGGACCACCCAGTCTTGAATTTATAGCCCCCAAAGTGATTTATACATTACATAGACTCAGATATTTTGTTATAGCAATAGAAAGTGGACTGATACAACATTTACCTAATAAAGAGATTTAATTAGTAATAAAATCATGGCAAACAAAAGCTCTGGACCACAGTGTTTCACTGGTGAATTCTACCAAGTATTTAAAGAACAGATACTAATCCTTCTTAAACTTCTCTCAAAAATGGAAGGGGGAACACTTCCCAATTTGTTCTATGAGGCAAAATTTCCCTGATACCAATAGAAAGACACTACTACAAACTATAACCCAATATTCATTAAAAATATTGATATGAAAAATCTTGATCAAAATGCTAGCAAACTAAATTCAGTAGCATATTAAAGGATTAGATAACATGACCAAGTAAAATTTATTCCCAGAATGTACAATGTCCAGCATAAAAAGTTAATCAAGTTAAAACATAGCATTAATAGGATGGAGAAAATCATGTTTATCTTAACACATAGAGAAAAAGCTTTTGACAAGAGTCAACACCCTTTAATGAGAAAGAACACTCAATAAACTTGGAATAGAAGGAAATTTCCTCAAAATAATAAGGGCTATATCTGAAAATACAGAGCTAACATCATTCTTAATAGTGAAAGACTGACACTCAGCCAGGTGCCATGATGCAGACCTGTAATCCCAGTACTTGGGAGACTGAGATAGGAGAATTATAGATTCAAGGTCAGCCTTGGCAATTTAGGGAGACCATCAGAAATTTAGTGAGACCCCGTTGAATGACTCATCGAGACCCCATGACGGGTAAGATTAAGCACCTAATAGGAAACGACCTAAGACAGGCATAGTCCTTCGTGCATTTTAAAATAAAAACAGGGGAGATGTGGGAGCCCAGCTGGGCCCTTTCCCCCATGGCTGACAAGGAATTAACATCATAATATATGAAAAATTCCTACAACTCAATTACAGCAAAAATTCAGTTAAAAATTAACAAATAAGCCAGGTGTGGTGGCACCTGCCTGTGATCCCAGTACTTGGGAGACTGAGACAGTAGGATTGCATAATTGAGGCCAGACTAAGCAAATTAGCAAGACCCTCAGCAACTTAGTAGACCCTGTTTCAAATTTTTTAAAAGAAAGGGTTGGTGGTGTGTTTCAGAGGTAGAGTGCCCCTAGGTTCAATCTTCAGTACAAAAGAAGCAAATAAACGAACAAAAAACACCATAATGAGATACCACTTCACACCCATTAGGATAGCTATTATTTTAAAAACAGAAATTAAGCTGAGCATGGTGGTGCACACTTGTAATCCCAGTACTTGGGAAGCTGAGACAGGAGGATTGCAGGTTTGTAGCTAGCCTCAACTACTTAGTGAGGCCCTCTGCAATTTAGTAAAACCCTGTTTCAAAATAAAAAATAAAAAGGGCTGGGGATGTAGCTGAGAGGTAGAATGTCCCTGAGTTCAATCCTCAGTGCCCAAAAAGAAGAAAGAGAAGGAGGAGGAAGAGGAAGAAGAAGAAGAAGAAGAAGAAGAAGAAGAAGAAGAAGAAGAAGAAGAAGAAGAAGAAATAATAAAACAGCCAACAAATATATGATAAATTTGTCAGTAGCATTATCTGTAATAAATGGAAATCAAATCTATACTGAAGGTACATCCATTCCATTAAGATAGAAAGTGGTACCAAATGCCTGTAATTCCAGTACTTGGGAGGCTAAGACAGGAAATCAACAACTTAGTGAGATTTCCGCAACTTAGCATGACCCCATTTAAAATAGGGCTGGGGGTGTAGGTCAGAGGTAGAATGCCCCTGAGTTTAATCCTCAGCAGCAACATACACACACACACACACACACACACGCACACGCACACGCACACGCACACGCACACACACACACACATGATACAAATAATAAATTGCTTTTGTTTTGAAACAGGGTCTTGCTAGGTTGCTGAGAGTCTTGCTACATTGTTGAGACTATCCTTGAACCTGTGATCCTCCTGTCTCAGTCTTCCAAGTATGGAATTATAGGTGTGTGCCATCACACCCAATGAAAAAGGTACTCTTATCCTGTTGGTGGGAAGGTTAATTAGTACAGCCATTGTGGAGAGAAATATGAAGGTTCCTTCAAAAACTAAAATAGATCTACAATAAAATCCAGCTATCCTGCTTCTGAGTAACAAAAGGAAATGAAATTAATATACCAAAGGGATACCCTCTTGCCCATGTTTATTGCAGCAGTATTCAAAATAGCTAAGATATGGAATCAGCTGAGGTTCCCATCAATGGATGAATGGATAGAGAAAATGTGGGAGATATATATATATATATATATATATATATATATATATATATATATATATACATATCTCCAATAAAAGTGGGGAAGGTGGCCCATGTATGTACTTGGGAGGCTGAGACAGGAGGATCACAGGTCTGAGGCCAGTGCATACTAACTTAGCAAGACCCTGCTTCAGAGTAAAAGAATTAAAAGGGCTGGGGTGTAACTCAGAGGTAGAAACCCCCTAGGTTCAATCCCCAGTACCACCAAATAATAAATAATATGCACAATGGAATACAATGTATCTATAAAGAAAAATGAAATCCTGTCGATTGTTGCAAAATGGAATGGAACTAGAGGAGATTACGTTATGTGAGATAATCCAGACATAGAAAGACAAGAACTGCGTGTTCTCCCTCATATATGAAAGCTAAAATTTTTAATTCTTAATCTGAAGGTATAATAGTGATTATTAGTGGTTTGGAAATGTGCAGAAGGAGGAGAAGGGGGTAAATTGGAGCAAAATCCTTGCTTCTAGTGAAGAATTATTTTTAGAATTTAGAGAACATTCTTTCCCCCTTCAATTCACCCAGGGGAAGACCAGAAACCAACACTAATACATAAAAGTATGTTTATTGTAAAGAAATTCTTTCTAAAACAGAGAGGAGAATTGAATATTTCCTGTACCAATATAGATAATTAGATGATATACCTCCTTTTGTGTATAAATGTGTCAAATACACATATATGTCATAGACCTAGTGTGGGGTCCAACACACAATGTTAGTTTTCTTCTCTCTGTGCCATGCCACAAACCAACTTTTTTCCACCATATTTTCACACATATTCTTTATTTCTGAACCATCTTTCTTTAACTTACCTAAATTATCCTCAAAATTTCAAAGAAACCTTTGACTTTCCCTTCTCCTTTTCAGATACCAAGTTCAGCCTGTTCAGAGAAATGGTTTTTCAGAACTACACCTTCCCGTGTCTTCTAATATCTGCCACTGCAATTGGTAGCTACACACCTAAGGCAAGTAGCACTGTGGCAAGAGGCTTCTAGCTGGCCTCCTGGTTGCCAGACTTTCTCTCCTCATCCTAGATGTACCAGATCTTGTCCTTGGAATATATAAATGTCATCACATCATTGGTAGCCCTGACCATGTTTGTGTATTGCCTATGACATCTGGATTAGGAAACCTTGGCTGTCCTTACCTTCTCCCTTTCCTCATGAACCTGTAAGTACCAAGAAAACCCTTCTTTTCTGTCCTTACTACAAAACTGGCCATGCCCATCTCTATGTTTGCTTTTCTTGTTTTCCTGTAACCCTGTCTAAAATTTCTGTGCTTATTGAAATCCTGCCCATTTTTCAAGCCTCAGTCTATGGGAATTCCTTTTGCTGCCTACTCTTATCATGACCTATATATTTCACTGTAACATTCAGTTTGCTTGGAATCACTTGTTCGACATTTGCCTCCTTTGCTAGAGTATGAACATCATAAGTGCAGGCCTCAAGGTTTGCTCTTTTCCTTCCTTCCTTTTTTCCTTCCTTCCTTCCTTCCTTCCTTCCTTCCTTCCTTCCTTCCTTCCTTCCTTCCTTCCTTCCTTCCTTCCTTCTTTCCTTCCTTCCTTTCCTCCCTCCCTTCCTTCCTCCCTCTCTCTCTCTCTCGACGAGCATTCTACCTCTGACCTACACCCCAGCCTTTTTTTCTTTAAACAGAGTCTAAGGTCTCACTAATTTGCTGAGGCTGGCCTTGAACCTGGGATCCTCCTATCTCAGCCTCCCAAATACTGGAATTACAGGTATGCACCACTATGCCCAGCTCTCCAGGTTTTCTTGAACACTGTTATATTCCCACTATCCAGAGTTATGTTTGGTGCATAGGGATCATACAATATATATTCATTGAAATTAATAGATTCAACATTGAATGCATGTATGTGTATAGTGACCATCAATCCTGAGCTTCAGCTTACCTATTCTTTCATTAAATATAATATGTTGACCAGGCATGGTGGTGCACATTTGTAATCCCAGTACTTGGGAGGCTAAGACAGGAGGATCATTTCCCATTTCTGAATTCCTACTCATTGTGTAGGCCATACAGCCCAACACTCTGCAATCTTTTTTTTCCAACTTTTTTTAGGGTACTAGGGATTGAACTCAGGGGCATTCTACCTCCGACCTACACCCCCAGCCCTAGTTTTTATTCTTTATTTTGAAACAGGGTCTCACTAAGTTGTGGAATGCCTCACTAGGTAGCTGAGGCTGGCCACGAACCTGGATCTTCCAGTCTCAGCCTCCCAAATGCTGGGATTACAAGTGTGTGCCACCACCCCCTGGCTTTTTTCCAATATTAATAGAATAATTGTTATCTCTTTTGTGCCAGGCATTGTGATAAGCACTTGGTATTTGTGCTTATTCACATTCACAATTCCATAAGTATCATTATCCCTGTTTTACAGAATAGCAAATTTGGGGTCATAAGATACCACACAGATGGCAAGTGGTGAATGTGGAATTCAAATTCAAACTCAGGTGTGCCTCATTCCAAAGGTACACACTCTCAACCAAGTATGCCAATGGCTTTCAAACTATTTGACCATGATTCACAGTAAAAAATTCATTATTCATTACAAATCTCTACACACAATCACACTTATATATGTGTATATATGAGACACATACATACATACATAACAGAAAGTTTCACAGAACAATACATGCAAAGCATGTTATTGTCTATTCTATTCTGTTCTCTTTTCAAAAACACTGATCTCTATACCTGGAATTGATTTCACAACTCACAAATGGACTGCAACTCCTGATCTGGAAAACACCACACTACACTGTGCAAAAACCTCTAGTCCTTTCATAACTTTCAGTTTCCACTGATACCACCTTAGACAAGGAAATCATCGTCTCATGCCTGAATTATGGAAAGATCTCCTAACTGGCTCCATTCACCACACAGCAGTCACAGGAATCTTTGGAAATCCAAAATAATGTCCCATATTGAAAATTCTCAAAAGATTTCCCATCACACTTGGAATAAAATTCCTGATCTTGGTTCACAAAGCCCTACATAATGTGGACACTGCCTGCCTCTCTGATGTCATGTAATTCTCTCCTTTTTGTTCCTCAAACACTTTAGCTAGTTCCTGGTGAAAGTTTTTGCACTTGCTTTCTCTCTATCTGGGGTGTTCTGTGCCTCAATTTTCTCATGGCCAGCCACTTCTCCTTCAGATCTCAGCATCAATATCTTCAGAGACATCTTTTTCTACTCTAAAGTAACCCCCAAAACTCACCCAATTTTCTTTTCCCTGATACCCCAATATATTTTCCATATAGTTCTCATCGCTATTCAGTATTATATGGCTAAATTTTGTATGTACTTATTGTATGTCTTATTCACTGTTGTATCCCCAGCCTCTAAAACAGTGTTGGGAACATAAAAGTTGTTCTATAATAGTTGATGAATAAATGCTTCCTGGAATCTTCCTTTCCCACTTGAGACTGGGTACACATATTTCTGTCTTCTCTGACTCCTCCAGGGCCCAGCCTGG
Organism: Graphiurus murinus; assembly: GCA_004027655.1. Classification (NCBI taxonomy): domain Eukaryota; kingdom Metazoa; phylum Chordata; class Mammalia; order Rodentia; family Gliridae; genus Graphiurus; species Graphiurus murinus. The sequence continues at coordinate 7,380 of PVLC010015503.1, read as the reverse complement.
CCCAGCCTGGCCTAGCCTGGCTCAGTGTACACACTAGAGATATGAGCTAAGTTTGCTCATTGGTTGTTTCAGCTGCATTTATCAGTATAGATAGAAATAGTGGGATTTCTTAATTCTACCCATCTCATCCCTTACCACCCCCTTTTGATGATAAAAATTTGCTGTGCAGCCAGGAATCTGGGAGCAACTCAAACTTCATGCACCCAGTCATTAATCAGCTTTGGGGCAGTGTGCACACTGAAACAGCTGGTTGAATCTAATGTTACTCCCCATGGACACCAAGAAACCCACTCCAAAAGAGATTAAGACCACAGCACAACATCAATTCCTTTGAGTTGCCAAATTCATTCTTTCCAGAGTGTGATTACCTCCAAACCTTCTCTTTGTCTTCACAGTCCCTCTAAGAGAGGAGAGGCATGTGTCCTAGATCCTATGTGAAGGCCAAGAATCAGGAGGAGAGAGAAAGGGGAGAGGGGAGAGGGGAGAGGGGAGAGGAGAGAGGAGAGAGGAGAAAGGAGAGAGGAGAAAGGAGAGAGGAGAAAGGAGAAAGAAGAGAGGAGAGAGACCATCCTGAAGAATCTACAGCTAGTCAGTGGCTGAAATATAGCTTTTCTTGGAATTCATATTCCCTGTATCTAAATCTTAGAGCTTTAAAAGGATGAAGCCTGTCCTTGTCAATATTAGGACCCTGTAATCAGATGAGACATAAAATTCAAGGGGTTCCTAACTTAAACAAAAGGTATGAGGGAGGGAGGAGGAAACATTCAGGCCCAGGTAGCAGCCCTCTCAGGCAAGGGACTCAGAGGAGTCTTTTAGACTCATTCACCCTAGCCAGAGTAAAAAAGCAGGCCCAGAGTGAAAGATTTGGGGAGGAAGGGGATGGAAGATAACTCAATGGCAGAACAGGCTTCATTGGCATAAAACCTGCAGAGGGAGGTCTCCAGGAAAGGTTGGAGCCCATGTCTGCTTACAGACTAGAAGTTTATATAGGTTGTTTAAGGGGAGCTTCTATGGGTTGGGTGATGATAGTTAGTCATTGCTAGGGGGGCTGTTAAGGGGAGTTAGTTGGGTTGTTAGAGCTGGGTTAAGTAGGACAATGGGAATTTTCCTTAAGCAGAGGGATTCAATAAACAAGGGGCTTGTCAGGCATATCTTAGACAAGAAAATGAGGACATTTATGTAAGCAAGGGCATGAGTGTATTTGAGTAAGACTTGGGACTTTTCTGGGCAGCAAAGGGGCCTGCAAAATGACGTCTTCACAAGATAGGGTCACTTTAGTTCAAGACTCTAGAATAATGCAGTCTTGGGTTTCTGGATCTCTGAAAGGTTGTCATTAGTAGAGAGAAAAATCTGCTCTGTGTGGCCTCAGGATATGAAACCTGTGAGTGAGAGTTCCAGAGACATAGGTGTCAGCTAGGTATAAGGTTAATATCAATTACAGAATACTTTTTCCTGTGAAACAATGAGTCCTCTCTTCATGTGCAATTGTTGATTATCTTAAAGGCATTACTCTAGCTCTTTCTTCTTTCCAAATGTCCCTTCCCTATGATACTTGCATACCAGCTTCTTAGTGACCTTCAGATTTCAGCCTTCATGTCCTTCTTCCATCATCCCTAAAATGGAAGCTACCTGAAAGCATGGATGTTGCATTGCCTGTTTAGCACTATATACCCAGAGGCTCTAGCAATGTGTAACACCTAGTATGTACTCAAAATTTCTGAATCCTTTTATTTTCCTGAATCCTGTCTTCAAACCCTATTGATTCTTTGTTGCTGTTGTTTTTTTTCTGTACTGGGGATTGAACCCTGGGGCATTCTATCTCTGAGCTCCACCCCCAGCCCTATTTTTATTCTTTTCTTTTTTTTTTTTTTTTTTTTTT